>CAUYUJ010004481.1:528057-566186 GCA_963575745.1 Prorocentrum cordatum
GGAGCCCTAGCGGATTCTTATGGTTAGGTGAGGTTTGTCACCGGTTTCCACGGGCCGCTTGGGTGCCCTATAGCTCTATAACCCTATAGCCCTCTAGCCCGAAAACCCCATAGCCCAAAATAGCCCTATAGCCCTATAGCTCTATAGTCTTATAGCCCTAAAGCCATACAGTTCTATAGCCCTAGCCCTATAACCCGATAGCCCTACGGCACTATAGCTCTATAGACGCATAGTCCTGTAGCCCCATAGCCGTATAGCCCAATAGACCTGTGGCCTTATAGCCCTATGTCCATATAGCTCTATAGCCCTATACCCTTATAGCCGTATAGCCCTACAGCCTTTTAGCCCTATAGCCCTATAGCCCGACATGCCTATAGCCCTACACCCCTATAGCCGCACTATAGCCCCATAGCCCTATATCCCTATAGCCCCATAGCCCTGTGGCCCTATAGCCCCATAGACCTATAGACTCATAGCCCTATGGCCTTATAGCCCCAGAGCCCCAGAGCCCTGTAGCCCTACAGCCCTATAGCCCTATGGCCCCATAGCCCCTATAGCCCTATAGACCTATAGCCCTATGGCCCTATAGCCCTATAGTTCCATGGCCTCTAGCCCCATAGCCCCATAGCCCCATAGCCCTAAGACTTTGCTTGGGGTTTCTCTCTGGTATCATTTTTGTAGTGGCCGTCGGCCCATCCCGCCATCGTGTTTGGGTTATCGGGTCGAGGCCTCTCCGATGCCTCTGGGGGTCTCTTGAAATACATCTCGGGTGCCTCTGGGAGGCCTCTGAGGGGGACTCTTGAGCTTCTTGGAGGCCACTTGGTGGCCTGGTTGGGCGCCTCTTGGAGATCCTCTTGGGGCCTCTACGGTGCCTCTGTGGGCTGGTTGTGGCCAGCTTCCCACAAGAGGGCTCGTGAGGCCAGTTCTGCTTCCCCCTCTGGGCCCGAAAATGCTCAATGATCTGTGGTCACGGAAAAATCACGCGAGGAATCCCAAGAGCGCCCGGAAGCCCTCGGGCCGACCAGCCACGGAACGAGCGAGAGAATCGTGTTGTGCGTGCCCTAGGCGTGAATTCCATGTTGCAGTAATTTGCGGAGGAGTGACAAGCATACTGTCTTCTGTGTAAAAGTTCCTTGTCAGCGCAGGCAATAAAGCTTTGTCGCGCGCATCATGGCAAGTCTTACTCGAGCAGGTTACGAGATTACAGCAGTCAGTGGATGATGGGGAGGAGGGGGAGGAGGAGGAGGAGGAGGAGGAGGACGACGACAAACATTTAGGAGGAGCGAACGATGAGGAGGAGCATGTATCTGGACGAGAGAGACAGGAGGAGGAGGCGCAATTCTGTGAACAGGAGGAGGAGGAGGCGCAATACTGTGGCTGGAGACACAGGGAGGCAGAGGGAAATGACGGGATGGTTGCCTTACACTCAGCAACGGCGATGTTCACAACCATTGGTGTTCATAGGGTCCGGCGATCACAACAGTTTATGTTTTCTCCAAGGCAAAGTTTGTGTTCATACACATTTAGGTCTTGTGGTATCTTCTGGCGCTCAGAGAGATCGTCCCGCTTGCATTGATTGCGATGCCGCCACTGACATTCATTATACTGTTCAGCGTTCGTGGGCATTTGTGGCCTTCCCAGACCCTTTCTTCCACGAGGCACCACTAAATACCACTGTAACAGCACCAGCGCACGTGGGCACTATGGTGGCTTACTGGTTTGTTCTGCCCGCCGAGGCGTTGGGGAAGTAGGAGGCGGAGGAGGAGGAGGCGGAAGCGGAGGAGGCGGAGGAGGAGGAGGAGGAGGCGGAGGAGGAGGAAGCGGAGGAGGAGGAGGAGGTGGAAGAGGAGGAGGAGGAGGAGGCGGAGGAGGAGGAGGAGGCGGAGGAGGAGGAGAAGGCGGAGGAGGAGGAGGAGGCGGAGGAGGAGGAGGAGGAGAAGGAGGAGGAGGCGGAGGAGAAGGAGAAGGCGGAGGAGGAGGAGGAGGAGGAGGCGGAGGAGGAGGAGGAGGAGCAACAGACTCGAGGAGGGCGAGGCCTGGGCCCGAGGAGCTCCCGGCCGCGGCCGCGGGCCCGGGCGCCGCCGTGCGCCTCGAGGGGGCGTCCTTCCTGTGGCAGGCGGGGCCGCGGCAGCAGGCGGGCGGCGAGGGCGACGAGGATGCGTCGGCGCGCACGACGACGACGACGACGACGACGACGACGACGACGACGACGACGACGACGACGGCGACGACGGCGACGACGGCGACGACGACCACCACGACCACCACGACCACCACGACCACCACGACCACCACGACGACGACGACGACGACGACGACGACGACGACGACGACGACGACGACGACGACGACGACGACGGCGACGACGACGGCGGCGACGGCGACGACGACGACGACGTCGTGACGGCGGAGGCGGTGGCGGCGAGGGCGACGAGGATTCGGCAGCGCGCGCGACGAGATCCAGGCGTCGCGACTTGCTCACACGGGGCGTTTTCGTCGGGCGTCGTGCCCAAGGACCATCTCGAAAATTGGCGCAGAGAGATGGGGTCCAGGGCCGCGGTCGTGATCTCTTGCGACGTCGCAGCTTTTTTTCGCAACGTCGGATCTCAGGGCCCGCACGGCGGCAGGCAACGGGGGGCAGGGGTCGGACGAACGGGGGGACTTCTGGAGCAACGTTGGTGGGGGACTGTAAGGCAACGAGCGTTGCCAAGAGTCTTCGGGAAGCTTTCGAGACCCAGGACGGTGTCCATCAGCGGCGTCTCGTCGAGGGCGTTCTGCGTGTGCTGGCGTCGTCCAGGCACGCCTCCAGAGAGTCGAGCTACGACGAGAGCACCCAGAGGGCAACCGGGGCGGGGATGGGCTCAGGGGGAAGGACGCGTCGACCCCCGATCGCCCACTGATCACCGACCAGAGCCCGATGACCGAACCCCGCCCGAGAACGCGCGGTTTCGCCATCGGGGGCCTAGGGCCGATCCATCGGCGATGTCTGTCGGAGGTGGATGGGCCTCCGACCCTGACACGTCGGTTGGCGAATTGGCCGTCTTCGGTTCGCGAGAGGGCGTCGCGGCCGTCATTATTGCGGGTCCAGGTCCGTCGGTTTCGGTCCCAGGCCGTTTTCACTAAAGGGAGGTTCACGAAAGGGAGGCTTGTCCACCGCCGAGTATGGCTGATTCCAGGTCGTTGTTTCCCCATCTGAGCCCGCTCCCCTCTGACGTTGCCCATCAGGGAGGGGGGCAGGTGTCGGACGAAATAAGGAGGTTGGGGGACGGGGGGGGTGCTAAGGGATTCGAGGTCCGAGGTCTTCGGACGCTTCCGTCGGTCCCAGGCGCTTTCCCAGCCCTGGGAGCCTTTCTCAGGCAGCCGCGCCTCGCCGAGAGCGTTCTAAGCGTCCCGAACGGTGCGCGGGGAGGGGGGGGAGGGAGGGTCGGACGCAAAGGGGGACAGCGAGCAGGGGGGTGGTGGTGTGAAATCCCCAGGTCTCCGAAGTACTGATTGTGAAGGCCTTGCGGCCGGCGCCGCCGACCCTGAAGGACGACGACGACGACGACGACGACGACGACGACAACGACGAGTCTTGTGCTGCGATCCCAGCGCTTTTCTTGGATTCCCGCCCTGCCGCCCTCTGCGCGCCGCCAGCATGTGGCCCAGCCCCCCCCCCCTCCCGTTCTCCCCGGCCGCCCAGGGGCCGCCCGCTCCGCGCGCTGCCCCCCCATCCCTCGAGGAGGGTGTCGACTACAGAGTTACTCCACCCCCTTGCGCGCACCGCCAGGGCGTGCTCTGGGGTGGACAGAAGCCCCCACCCTGACACGTCGAGTCGTGAATTGTCCGCCTTCGGTTCTCGAGAAGGCGCCGCGGCCGTCATTTTCCAGGCTTGCGCCCGCCAGGTTTGGGCCCGAAGTCGTTCTCACGGAACCACTTAAAGGGGGCTCCGTCCATCACCGAAATGCTGAGGCCAACTATGGGGTTGGCCGCGCATGCTCCGAATGTGGAGGCAGAGTGCGGCTTGTACTCTTCATTGACAGGGATGATGGGGGCGGGACGTCATGGTTCCTGGTTGGACGCTGGTCGCCTGGGGGACGGGGTGCATTCTAATAAGTAACAATGATAAACCCCTCCCCGAAGGGGAAGAAGGGGGGCTGGAAGTGGAAGCTCCCCAGACCACCTACACCCAGAGGCCTGGTGGGATTCCAGCCCCTGGGGCCCGCCAGCGAGCCCCAGGGGCCGCCAGGGAGACTGGCCCCGGGCGAACGGCTGCCTCCCAGGGGGCCGCATGCCGCCGGAGTCCGCTCGCGGGGCGCCTAGGCCCCCAGACCCCCTCGAGTCCTTCGAAAATCACGGGAGGAGGAGGAGGAGGACGAGGAGGAGGAGGAGGAGAAGGAGGAGGAGGAGGCGGAGTAGGAGAAGGAGGAGGAGGAGGAGGAGGAGGAGGAGGAGGAGGAGGAGGGGAGGAGGAGGCGGGGGAGGGGGAGGCGGAGGAGGAGGAGGAGGAGGAGGACGAGGACGAGGCGGAGGAGGAGGAGGAGGAGAAGGAAGAGGAGGCGGAGGAGGAGGAGGAGGAGGAGGAGGCGGCGGAGGCGGAGGAGGAGGAGGAGGAGGAGGAGGACGACGACGGGAGGTTTTTCGCTATTCGCGGCCTCTGGGAGCCCTTGTCGGGCCGCGGGGCCGTCAAAAATTGGCTTGGGATGAAAAACCGGTCGGCCGCGTGCCGCAAGAGTCCGATCATTGGGTGTTTGGGCGTGTTGCGTGCAGCTGGTTTCCCCATAGGGGAAACGGGCCTTGAGTGAAACGGGTCCTGAGGTGTTTCGCCGTGTTCGGGCTCTCGGGGTCCTACAAGGGCCCCTTTACTGTCAGAAGACGACTCAGGATGAACAAGTGGTCTTGGGTCCAGACCCCCGACGTCATGATTTGCTCATGGCGTCGACCTCCAGAGGTCTTAACCCATTGCCCAGGACAGGTGTTGCATCCTGAGTCGTGTTGTGGACGGTCCCGAGGCTTGGTAAGGGCCCCCAGAGACCGAGAATGATTAAAACCTGCCGTCGTGATTTTTCCTGACTCGAGCGGATCTGCGGGGGGGAAAAGGCCCCAGGGCCCAGGACCCGCTTCCCTCAAGATCCGCTAGTGGTTTGAGCTCAGCCGCGGGGCGCGTTCCTCGATTCGCGTCCGCCCAGGCGCCGGGAGGCGCCGGGAAGGCGACCTGCGTGGGTCCCAAGGCAGGCAACTCTTCCTCCGCCGCCGCCTCCTCCTCATCATCCTCCTTCTCCTACTCCTCCTTCTCCTTCTTCTCCTCCTCCTCCCCCTCATCTTCGTCCTCCCTCCTCCTCGTCCTCGTCCTTCTCCGCCTCCTCCTGCTCGCCCTCCTCGTCCTCCTTGTCCTCTTCCTCCTCCTCCTCCTCCTCCTTCTCCTTCTTCTCCTCCTCCTCCTTCTCCTCCTCCTCCTCCTCTCCTCCTCCTCATCCGCCTCCTCCTCCTCTTCCTTCCTCCTCCTCCTCTCCTCTCCTCCTCCTCTTTCCTCCTTCTCTCCTCCTCCTCCTCCTCCTCCTCCTCCTCCTCCTCCTCCTCCTCCTCCTCCTCCTCCTCCTCCTCCTCCTCCTCCTCCTCCTCCTCCTCCCCTTCCTGTCCCCAGAGGTCTGGCCCAGAGGCTCTGAAGGTCTCGGGAGGGCCGCTGGAGGCCGCTAGAGGCGTGGTTCCCTGGCCCGCCCCTGTTCATCCCCCTTCTTCGTCCGCCCTGAGAGTGGCAGGGCGAAGGCGGCGGCAGCGACGACGGGCACGAGCCCTGCGAAGTGAGGGAAGGAGGAAGAGGAGGAGGAGGAGGAGGAGGAGGAGGAGGAAGCGGAAGAGGAGGAGGAGGAGAGGAGGAGGAGGAGGAGGAGGAGCAAGACGCAGCCGCCGGTATTTGTGTTGGTGCCAACCTCTTCGGCTTCCGAGAGGAGGTGTTGTTCTCCCCCCGTCCCTCCCCTGAGCCTGAGGTCGAGGGGGAGGTGGGCGGAGGGAGGAGGAGATGAGAGGAGGGGAAAGAGGTGGAACAGGACGAGGAGGAGGAGGAAGAGTTGTCCCACCCCTCGTGCCGTCCCCCTTGCGACGCCCCCCGCCCCTTTCTACACAACTCCCTGCGTACCGCCCCTCCGGACGACCGTTCTGCGGGGCCTCTCAAGAGCTCCGACCTCGTGTTTATGTTTCTCCCGTTTGTTCGAAAAGAGAGAGTGAGAGAGATTGAAAAAAAGGGAGAGAGAGAGAGAGAGAGTGGATATCGGAGGTTGGGGGGTGAGATCCAAGTGGAACGGAGAGCCACCCCACCGGGAAGTCGATTTCGGTTTCGTGTTCGTGCGTGCCGTGCGTGCGGGCGAGGCGAAGCTGCTGTCGCTGAGGCGCGGCCGGACCAAATGACTCCCCTCTGGGGCGCGGGGCCCCGCGGTGTCCCGCCGGTGTCCCGCTGGTGTCCCGTGTCGCTGAGGCGCGGCCGGACCAAATGACTCCCCTCCGGGGCGCGGGGCCCCGCGGTGTCCCGCCGGTGTCCCGTCGGTGTCCCGATGATGATGATGATGATGATGATGATGATGATGATGATGATGATGATGATGATGATGATGATGATGATGATGATGATGATGATGATGATGCTGATGCTGATGCTGATGCTGATGCTGATGCTGATGCTGATGCTGATGCTGATGCTGATGCTGATGCTGATGCTGCTGATGCTGATGCTGATGCTGATGCTGATGCTGATGCATCAATGGTGGTGCTGGTGCTGGTGCTGGTGATGATGATTGGTGATTGATGATTGATGATTGATGATTGATGACGATTGATGACTGATGATGATGATGATAATGACGATGATGATGATGATGTTGGTGATGGTGATGGTGATGGTGATGGTGATGGTGATGATGATGATGGTGATGATGATGATGATAATGGTAATGGTGATGGTGATGGTGATGGTGATGGTGATGGTGATGGTGATGGTGATGATGATGATGGTGATGATGATGATGGGGCTGAGGATGATGCTGATGATGATGATGACGGTGATGGTGATGGTGATGGTGATGATGATGATCGAGTGTGAGATCGATGGTGAGATCGAGTGTGAGGTCGATGGTGAGATCGAGTGTGAGATCGATCGAGTGAGATCGAAAGTGAGATCGATAGTGGAACCGATAGTGAGATCGATAGTGAGATCGATTGTGAGATAGACGGTGATATCGATAGCGAGACCGGCCGACTGAGATCGTCGTTGTCGTCGTCGTCGTCGTCGGTGCCCCAACACTTGCCCAGGGGGCTTCGAGAGGACCCCAAGACGGCCCCAAGACGGCCTCAAGACGGCTCCAGTATTCTGTGACCAGATGCCGCCGTTGGCTGCCGTTGGGCAGGTTCCCAGCGGGAGGGACGAATGGTACCAAGGCGCCAAAGAACGAAGGGTGATGTAAACAACTCGACACCGACGCTCCCAAGACCGAGCGGCGACGCAACACTCTCCATTGGCATCGTCACAACAACAATCACAACTGTTGCCCATTGCTGGGACCCTCCCCACCCCCCAACCTCCTTATCACCCGCAGGGTGGTCGTATCGGTATACACATGAATATATACATCTATATCTATATAGACATGTATATATATACACACACATACACATACACACACATACATACATACATACATACATACATACATACATACATACATACATACATACATACATACGTACATACACACATACATACATACATTCATACATACATACATACACACATACACACATGCATACAGAGAGGGAGAGAGAGAGAGAGCGACAGATACAGAGACAGAGACAGGGTGGAGAGAGACAGAGAGAGAGTAAGACAGAAAGAAAGACACACCCCTCTCGTGAAAAAGCCTGAACAAGTTTTATAGTTCAGAGAGGGCCCAGCATTGTTCAGAAAGATAGGGCATTGATCAGCAGCCCTGGACTCTTTCGGTTGAGGGCGTGTTTCCCCACTCTGGATTGCACGCGGCTCCCGCAGCTTCAGCGTCGGCATCAGCAAGAGGATCACCCATTTCGGAGAACACGCCTCAGCGTCCAGGCCGCCCAAGGTTTCCCCAGTACTCCCAGGGGGGCACCACCAAACCGTTGCGAGGGCCCAGAGGAATTCTAGAAGCGTCCCAGAGAGCCGCCTAGCGGCCCCAGGGCGGCTTCAATGCGGCCCCTCGTCGGCTCACGAGACCCCAAGTAATTTCCAGCCTTCACGCAGCGTTTCACTCAAGCCAGTGGTGGTTGTGCGTGGATGTCGTCGGCTTCCCGATTGCAGGAGGAGGAGGAGGAGGAGGAGGAGGAGGAGAAGGAGAAGCGATACGCTCGGACTTTGTGTGTTCATGCTTGGTTTCCAAAGGCCACCTGGGACCTCACGAGGCATGCGAGGACCTCTTGGGGGCCTTTTGGGGTTTCTAGGGGGCCCTTTGGGGGGCGTTTGGGGGGCCTGGTGGCAGTCTCGGGGTACACATGGGGGCGGAGGGCGCGACACGGCAGTTCGAGGTCTCTCTCTTGGGGGCCTATTGGCTTGGGCCGTTTGGCGGGGGCATATTGGGCCGTCTTGGAACGATTTTGGGGCCTCATGGGCCGCCTTGAAGCGTCGGAAGCCCGAAACTGCGAGAACGCCGTTAAAATCGGTTGCGCCAACAAAGAACAATTTGAAAATCAATAAGTCTAGCCTGTCGGGGCCCTCTTGAGCGTCTCTTGGACCTCTCTTGGGGGTTCCTGGGAGCCCCTTGGGTTCTCAGGAGGGCGTCGTGGGCAGAATTGGGGCATGCAGGGGTCGTCTCCTTGGACCATCTTGGGCGCTTCTCAGGAAACTTTGGGGTTTTTTCGTGTCGTTTTGGGGCGGGGTCACCGCCCCGAGGGTCCGTTCGAGCGTCCAAGAATTGTTGGGAATTTCGTGGCCCGGCCCCCAAGAACCCTACAAAGCTTTCACCGAGCTTTCAGAATTGCAGGATATCCGAGGCACCCCACGTGCTGAAGACACTGCTGCGGATAGCGTTCCAGGAAAAGCACTGTTTCCGAGGATCGAAGGGGTTGCCATCTGCTCCGTGGCGGAATGTCGGCGGAAGCTGGCGGCAGTAAGACGAAGCCTCGACGGCTCGAAGGATTCTTTGCACGCTCAGGGCGTGCTGGGTCGCAACTCCCAGCCCGACCGAATCACTCGACACCTCCCCTCCGCGCGTGCGCGGCCCATGCGGAGCGGCGCCCAGGGGCGGGAACACCAACGACCTCTAAGTCGGTGAGGTGAGCGCTGGACCCTGGCACGCGGGTCCTGGACCTGGAGATCAGCTTCACCATGCCGAATACGGCCTCCAGGGAGCAAGTGCACTGGGGAGGCAAACGGGCTCTTCGACGAGCCGCTCGTGCTCTATACCTGCTCGGAGTGGTGTGGTATCGTGGCAAGAAGTACACCAGGGCCACCGCCGCAGCTCTCCTCTCAGATCACCGACGCCAGGGGGCCCAGGGTGATGCTGAACATCTTTCTTCCACTTTCTCCTCGGGGGCACCACCTGCGCGTCCTCCGGCTGACCTCCCTGACTCGGCCACCAGCGCCGCCAAGTATCATGCACGTTTCACCCGACGAGCTCATCGCCACAAGCAGCTGATGACCTTCTGGAGCTACAACTGCGAGAGCCTACTTCGAGCTGACCGCCTCGGAGAACTACTTCGTCTAGCGACCAAAGCCAACGTGTCGGTGGTGTGCCTCCAAAGCACCTTGCTTGAGCTAGGGCTGCCGTGGACGACGGAGGGCTACAGAGTTATCCCGACGCCACGCACCACCCGTACGAGCCGTGACGGATGCCTGATAGCATTCAGCCTGCGACACTTTCTACCCTCCGAGCTGCGTGTTTCCCACAGTTGGCTGGATGGCCGACTCCAAGGGATCAGACTACGAAGAGCGGGCCCCAGAGAACGAGACGTCTACATCCTGAACGGTTACGCCCCCCTGAATGAGGTTAGCCACGCAGTGATGGGTACCGACCACCATGAGAGAGTTGCAGCCCATCGAGAGTTTCAGAATAAATATTGGAACCAATGCCGAGCTGCCCTGCAGCAAATCCCCCGCCGCACCGCCCTGGTTGTCACCATGGACGCCAACGCCGCCATGTCGCCGAACCCCCCCCACGTTGGCTTCGCGGGCCAGCGCCGCATGTACGCCGCCACCAACTACAACGGTATGCGCCTGCTGGACCTCCTGCAGACGTTCCACATGACCGCCCTCAACACGTTCGGCAGGATGAACCGCCAGAACGGGACATGGAAGCACACCACAGGCCCTGGATGGACCACCATCGACTACATCTGCACCAGGCTCCACGGGTCCTACGGCAAGCGGGCGGCCCCGCTGAAGAAGCTACCTGTCAGCCTCAGTGGTTACCGCGACCATCGCCCAGTCCAAGCTCAGATCTACGTCGGCCTTCGAGCACGCCGCCGACCTGAAGAGAAGCCCGCCCGCTGGGACCGAGACGCCCTAGTACAAGACCTCAACCTTCTCCGTGACCCCGACGCCGAACTCCCCCAACGCCTAGTGGATATGAGATCGAAATTTGTGACACTCCTTGAACAACGGCTGCTGTCTGGACAGTGGTCTGATGAATGCGGAGACGAACGCAGATACGCCACCCCGTCAGACTACTTCAACGCATTAGAGCACACGTTGATCGAGGTAGCGGCCCCATACTACATTCTACAGCCCCAGAAGTTGACCCGCCCCAAGCTGAAGGACTCCACCCTGGCCTTGATAGACCGCAAGCATCGCATCCAGCGCAGGATGGCCAGCATGACCAATCAGGAATCCGACAGCTACGCTGCCATGCAGGCCGAGTTCGACACAGCTTATCGTGAAGCCGCCAGAGCAGTTCGAGCCGAACGCCGACAACGACTGGCCGACACAGCCACGGAGGCGGAGACGGCCGACGCGAACCAGAACCTGCGGAAACTCCACAGCGTCATCCGCCGCCTCGCCCCGAAGCCTGCCGCACCCACGGTCACGGTCAACAACCCCGAGTCTGGAGGCCTCTGCATGGACGACGCTGAAGAAGCCGACGTTCGAGTACGGGCCCTGTGCAGCATATTCGAGGGCTCGGTGATAGACATGGCCGTACCTGGTGCCCCCCCTGGACTTCTTCCACGTGACGATACCAGAATCGGCTCATACACACCAGATGATGTCAGGAAGGCCATCCTCAAGATGCCCAACTTCAAGAGTGCGCCTGTCCTCAAGCTGATAGACACGGAGACCGACCTCCCCGACCAGGACACACATGACGGGTCCATCATCGAACTTTGGAAGCTGCTGGCGACCGAAGCCACGCCGGCGCTCCATGGAGTTTTTAACGCATGCCAGGCCCTTGGACACTCTGCCCAGCGCTTTAAAGACGGAGAAACGGTTTCACTACGGAAACCCAAGGGAGATGGCAAGAACGCGAAAGACCACTACCGCACCATCAATTTGATCAACCACATCGGGAAGGTGTTCATGAACGTTACAGTCATGCCGTCACTGCGCAGCTTGGCCTCAAGATTCTCCAGCTCGCAGTTCGGTGCCCTGGCAGGCCGTTCTACTCGTGATGCCCTGGCGGTCGTAGCCGAGGTGGTCCGACGATACAGACTTCATGGCCGCACCTCCCGCCTCGGCAAGACGGCGATCCCAGGCATGCTCCTCGCAGTGCTTATTGACCTCGAGAAGGCGTTTGACCTGGTCGACCGCGATGAGATCTGGAATGCCCTAGAGCACCTCTCCCTCAGGCGCAACGTGAGATTGACGGTCGAGGAGCTCCATGAAGGCACATGCTACATCGCCAGAGATATTCGGACCAACCGCCCCATCAAGAAGCTGCTCATCTCCCGTGGCGTCCGCCAGGGGAGCGTGGAGGGACCTCTATTGTTCATCGCCGTCTACGACCTGCTCACCGCCAACTTAGAGCAGAGCCACGCCATGTCAGAATTCACCGTGGTCTCTGTAGTGTTCGACCCGACGTTGGAAAAAACTCGTCACCTCCACCTCCTCCCAGGAAATGAGGGGGAAGAATGCCTACCAGTTTCGCCCATAAAGTTCGTTGATGACTTGATCGCGTTCACCATTGTCGAGGATTTCGAAACGATCTCGAGGTTCCTGTCATTTCTGAAGAATGAAATCACGAAGGGGAAGATGAAAGTTAACGACTCGAAAACAGAAATGCTCATTGTCACCACGGGAAGACGAAGTAAGGCTCGGAAAACCACGATCCGAACTAAACAAACCAACGTGACCATGGATGGGACTCTGATCAACGCCACCCCGAGTGTGAAGTACCTAGGAGCTAAGCAACGTGATGATAGTTCGATGGTTGAGGAAATTACGCACAGGATCCAGGGAGGAAATGCTGCCCATGCTCGCCTAGCTCGCCGTGCTTTCAAGTGCCAATTCAGTGTCCGACTTAGAGTTCGGTTGTGGTGCTCTCTGGTACGCTCGTCTACTCTGCACGGCCTTGAAGTCGCAGTCCTTACCAAGCGTGACCTCACTCGTCTAGAAAATTGGCAAACACGGAAGTTGAGGTTCCTTGCTCGTTCTCCTGCACACGTACATCATGTGAGCAATTCTGAGATCCGTCAGCGCACCAGGGTGTACACAGTGGCCTCTACACTGCTGGAGAGACGGCTTGCGTGGTGGCAAGGAGTTCTCCGCCCCGCCTTCCCCGACCTCGTGCGGAAACAGCAGGACCCCCAGGAGTACGGCGCCCAGGAGAACCCAGACGAGGCCCCCGAGGAGCTCTTGGCCCAGGAGAACCCAGACGAGGCCCCCGAGGACCCGAAGTATGACCCCACGAAGTTAGTCCGTGCGGTGGTTTTTGGTCGATTCAACTTCGAGGGCCCCAAGCACAAGGAGATAAATTCGCTCTTGGGAGTTCTTCTGGACGACCTCAGACACCTCTGGAGGACCTTCACCCCCGAGGCCCAGCAGCAAGCCAGGGACACCCACGGCCTGAATGAGGAGCTTCCGAACCCGTCTCGCCCGTGGCTTCGCTGGTTGTGTTGCGCCCCCAGGGCCCGACTCAAAGGTGTGCGAAGTACAACTACTGAGGACGAAGAGAAGATAGCCGCGGGAATCGCCCCTCCACCTGATGCCCTGCTACCTTGCCCGATATGTTCCAGGATGTGCCAGGGCCCCAAGGGCCTAGACAACCACATGTTTTCGGTCCACAAGAAGTACGCCAACCCCACGGACTTAACAGATGACCAGCTCAGGTCCCTGAAGTGCCCCCGGTGCGCCACTAAGTTCAGCAGAAAGGACACCCTCGTTCGCCACATTCGTATGGGACGGCGCCGAGCTACTCCGTCGCTGTTGGCCCAAGCCTCTGCGAGTCGGGCATCTGAGCCACCTGCTCCTGGACCCCCCGAGCTTACACCACCAGACGATGTTCGTGCCGATCGCGGAGGTCCAGGGAGGCGTCAAGAGGCAGGAGCCCGAGGCTCAGGACAGCACCACAGCGTCCAGCGAGTCGACGCCGAACGGCAAGCTCACGAACCTGATGTGCCGCCTCCTCCTCCAACACGAAGCGGCCCACCAGGCCGACGCGAGGGACGACAACTTCACACTCACCCTCAAAGTCGGCACCAAGATCGAGATGGCACTGGAAAACGGCCTGCAGAACTACATAGCGACTGGCAAATCCGCCCGCGAGGGCGACAACTTCAAGGGACACCCGCTCGGAAAAAAGCCAGACGCACTCTTGAGGTCGGTGATCTTCCGCATGGCCGAAGCCTACGAGAACAGCTCCCAGCCCGTGCAGGAAGCCGCGAAGAATGGGACCAACCCCGAGAAGGCCCTCGACGCGCTGGAGGTGCTCCGGCGCTG
The DNA here is from genome assembly GCA_963575745.1 of Prorocentrum cordatum. Lineage (NCBI taxonomy): Eukaryota > Dinophyceae > Prorocentrales > Prorocentraceae > Prorocentrum > Prorocentrum cordatum. Next base: position 541,919 of record CAUYUJ010004481.1, read on the forward strand.
GGGCTCGATCGCCAAGGACACGGAGATCATGGTGCGCGCGACGCGGTGCTTCAAGGTGAAGCTGGCCGAGGGCGACGTGGAGCAGGTGCGCTGGATCTGGGCCGTCAATTACCACCCCGAGCTCAAGCTCGCGCTGTCCACCCTCAGGGACAACGGCGGGCTCAAGGCGGCAGGAATCCTCCTGGGCCACGACTACGGTCAGAGGTCCAAGGTGGCAAAGCAGATAGAGGAGCTCGCTTTCCGAAAAAACGACACGCAGAAGTCGAAGGGCGCCAAAAAGCCCAAGAAGAAGTAGACACTCCCTCGGCCAGTTCTAAGTGTAGAACTCTTCCAGACTTGTTCAAACGCCAGAGACTCAGCAGTTTAGTTCAGTGATGATGGGACTATCTAATCACTATCGTATCCCATGCTCGTCGGCCTCTTTGACTTCTCAGACGACTGGTCGCAGTCGATCAGCGCGGGGTGTGGGATGACCAACATGCTGTACAACAGGCTCCAAGGGTGGAGCGTGTTCGTGCCTGGGAAGTCGCTCGTCCCTCAGGCCCCGTGCGCCCGCCTCCCTCTTTCTCGGTTCAGTATCTTAGTGCTCCTGAGCTAGCGAGTTTTGATGGGGAGCGGCCCCCCGACCCCAGAGGGGGTTCGGGTGCCGCTCTCACAGTGCCGCCTCCGCAGAGGCGGGGGCGCGTGGGAGTGGGGCGGAGACCCATCCGCTCGTGTTGCGCGCGCACCCGTCGTGGGCCCATCGTTCGCGATATAGGATCTCGAATGCGCCGATATCGGTAGTTTTTCATCTAGGCCCCTCACGAAGCGTCCTTTCCTGAAGGCTCCTGGGCGCAGTGGTTTGAAAAAAAAAGGCAGTAAGACGAGGCCGCTTCCGCTGGCGGAAGCTGACGGAAGACCGGCGGAAGCCTCAACGGCTCGAGTGAGATTTAGCGTGCTGTGTTGCATGTCGGGTCGCAAGTCCCAGCCCGACGCCAGTCCATTACTCCCCAGTTCAGCCACGGCCCGCGCCGCGAGGTGAACGTTGGGCCAAGGCACGGTGGCCTTGAACTTCGAGCGTGTGACTGACTACGCCGATGACGGCCCCCAGGGAGCAAGTGCATCGGGGAGGCAAACGGGCCCTCAGACGGGCTGTGCGCGCAGAGACTGACAGGGCAGGTGTGGTACCACGGCACGAAGCATAGTCGAGCCACGACTGCTGCGTTTCTCCCAGTCCTTCGCTAATAAAATGCTCCAGGAGCGAGACCTCCAACTTTTCCCGTCCCAGGTACAACACCAGATCGGAGACCTGACTATGTATCCCCAGCGTCCGCCAGCGCCGCCATGCATGTGCGTCGTCAGCGTCGCCGTGTTCATCGCCACTCTCACTTACCCCACGCACAACCAGAACAAGCCGAGATTGTTGTATCATTGCGTTTGAAATCAGTATATGTGCCCTTTTTAAGAACTTCGTGTTCCTCAGACTTGGATGGATGGAAGTCTCTACGGAATACGCCTTACACGTGAAGGCCCACGAGAGCGAAATGTTTTTTGTCGAAGGGATAAACACCACACAACGAAGGCAGTCACGCCAGAGTCGGCGAAGATCATCACCTGAGGAATGCGGCACATCGCGAGTTCCAGAACAAGCTCTGGGATGCCTGTAGAGCTGCCCTGAACCAACTACCCTAGCGAGTCACCCTTGCGATGACGAAGGACGCGAACGCTGCCATGTCCCCTCACCCCCCATACGTGGGCTACACCGGCCAACGTCGCCAGTATGCCGCCACGAATGTGAATGGCACTCGCCTGGTGGACCTGCTCCAGGCATTCCACCTGGCCGCCGTCAACACGTTTCGGGGGGGGACAGGCGGAACGGCATATGGAAACATAATGTCGGCGAAGGATGGGCAGCTATCGACTACCGATGCGTCAGGTTGAGCGGCCCCCACGGCATCAAGACTGCCCCTCTCCATGACCTTCCCGCCAGACTCGGTGGCTAGCGAGATCACTGACCTGTGGAGGCCCATGTCTACGCTTGTATATGGGCCGAACGTGTTCCAGACCCGAAGCCAGACCGATGGGACCGCGACGCCGTCGCCAAGGACCTTCGTCTACAGCGAAACGAGCGCGGCGACATCCCGGGCCACATCGAGACCATGCGCACCCATTTTTACGACCTCATGCAGCAGCGTAGGCCCACAGACCCTCGGAGCGCCACCGTCAGACTATTTTAACACGCTGGAACACACGCCGGTCGAGGCAGCGGCGCCACATTACGACCTCCAGCCGAAGAAGATCACCAGACCCAAGCTGACTGACGAGATTCTCGAGCTGATCGAGTATAAGCATCACCTCCAGAGGCGCCTGGCATACCACGCGGACCAGACCACCCACGCCTTCCGCCACCTCCAGGACCTGCACGACGGCGAGGCCAGGGCTGCAGCCAAAGCCGCACAAGCTGAACGCCGCCAACGGCTCGCTGAGACGGCGCGGGAGGCAAAGGCAGCAGACGCCAACATGAACCTCCGCAAGCTGCATGCCGTGGCCCGACGCTTGGCACCCAAACCAGTGGCCCGTGTCGTCACGGTCACCAACCGAATCACAGGCGGGACGCGCATGGACGCGGAGGAGGAGGTCGAGGCCCGAGCCAACGCATTGAGCACCATCTTCGACGGCACGATCATTGACATGGCCAGCGCGGGTGGACCGCCGGCCCCCTCCCCGGGGACAACACGCGCATCGGCACCTACAGACAGCATCAAAGACGTCTCGAGGGCCATCTGCAGGATGCCGAACTTCAGGAGCGCCCCCGTCCTCAAGATGAGCCCGCCCGACACCGAGAATGCAAATCCTGGTGCGCCAGGCTCGACGTCGCCTACGTTTTGCCCGCATCCTGACACGTCAGGTTCAACGTCGCGTCGGCGTCGGCGCCACCGCCCACGTCCTGAGCCGGCGTCGCCACCCACGTTTTGTCGGGATGACATTGTCACGCCCTACGATGGATCGGTCATTGAACCATGGAAGCAATGCGTTGACGAAACTCCTCCAGCTCTCCATCATGCATTTCAAGTTTGCCAAGCCTTCGGACACTCAGCCCAGCGATTTAAGACGGCGAGACCGTGTCTCTCAGGAAGCCGAAGTGAGACGACAAGCGCGCCAAGGAGCACTACAGAACGATCAACTTGATGAACGACAACGGCAAGGTGATTATTCATGTAACGATGATGCCTGAACTCAGATCGCATCAAAATTATCACATTCGCAGTTCGGGGCCTCGGCGGGCCGCTCCACGCGAGACCCCCTAGCAGCGGTTGCTGAGGTCATTCGGCGACGCCGCCTGCCCGGCCGCACCTCCAGGCTCGGCCTTGGCGCAACGTTGGGACGTCACTGGCAGCACTCATTGACCTTGAGAATGCCTTCGACCTGATCGATCGAGATGCGATATGGGACGCCCTCGAGAAGATGGCTACGAAACGACACGCACGACTCACAGTAGAAGAGCTACACGAAAGTGCGCGCTACATCGCCCGAGAGACACCAGAACGAATCGGCCCATCAAGAAGTTAGTCATACCGAAGGGCGTCAGAGAAGGGGGCGTGAGAGGCCGGCTGCGATTCACTGCAGCGCACGACCTCACGTCCGAGCTCGAGCGAAGCCGCCCCATCTCCGAATTCCCCGAAGCGCACGTCGCTGTCAACCCAGAGTGGAAAAAGATGCGACATCAACACGATCGCTCGGGCATGGAGGGAGAAGGGAGGATCGCCTTGTCGACTATCAAGTTCGTCGATGACACGATCGCCTTTACGACCGTCGAAAAGTTTGATTCAGTTTCCGAGTTCCTCGCCTTCCTGCATGAAAAAATCTAAACGGGAAAACGCGGGCAAACGACGCGACAACCGAGATGTTGATCGCCGCCACGGGCAAACGGAGCTAGCAGCGCAAAGCCGCGGCACAAGCCAGGCAGACCGACGTCAGAATGCACGCCACCCCCCGCACACGCCACTCCTAGCGCAAAGCGCATTGGAGCTAAGCAGCGGGACGATAGCACGGCGGCGGAGGAGGCGACTCACTGGAACCAGGGTGGAAACGCAGCGCGCGCCCGTCTCGCCCGCCGAGCCGTAAAAGGTCATGTGAGCGTTCGGCTGCGAGTGCTTGCGGCGCGCACTTGCCCGCGCGACGCTCCTCCACGGCCTCGAGGTGGCTCTCATGGGCAAGCGTGATCTCAATCTGCTTGAGCGCCGGCAGTCTCGCAGGCTTCGCTATCTCTCGCGCCCCCCATTCAAGAGGCTCACGCGCGCTGCGACGGCGGCCTCCACAAGGCTCGAGCGTCGCCCCGACCGGAGGACACGAGTTCCCAGACCCGCCCCCCCCCCACCTAACGAAGAAAATGCCCCGGGACCCCGAAGAGCCCGCGCAGGGCCCAGAGGTGCTCGAGGACCCAGATGACCAGCCCCCGAGCCCTAAGCACGACCCCCCCCCCGCCCGGTTCGGGCCGCGGTGTTTGGCCGCTTTAACTTCGAGGGGCCCCGCCATGAATAAATCTATTCATTTCTGGGGCTCCTCCGAGAAGATTTGAAATAGCTTTAAAAAACGATGCCCCCGAGGCCCAACGGGAAGCCCGCGACGTCCAGGACCTCAATGGCCCCGATCCCACCCCGACCCCCCAGCGGCTCCGATAGCTCTACCAAGTCCCTCGCGCCCGTCGCCAGCGCGCGAAGATACACGACGGAGGACGAAGCGAAGATACTCGCAGGAGAAGCCCCCGCCAATGACCCGATGATCAAGTGCCCCCAGTGCCTTCGCATGTGCCAAGGACCCAAACGCCTCGCTAACCATGTGTTTTCGGTTCACCAGACGTACGCTAACCCCGCGGGCCCCGCGGGTGACCAGCTGAGATCTCTGCAGTGCCCGAGATGCCTCAACACGATCAGCCGAGAGGATACGCATGTTTGCCACATACAACGAAACAGATGCAGCGCTCCTCCGCTGCCGGCGGCCCAAGACCCCGCGGGCGCCGCGCCTGGCCCCCCTGACCCCTCGGCCCCGCCACCTCAGCATTCAGGCCACGTTCGCTCCGATCGCCAAGATCTCGAACGGAGTCAAACGAAGAGCCGCGGGCGCCCCAGAGGCCAGCGCCAACGACGAGAGGGAGGCGCCAGCTTCCAACGGCCAAGCTCCAGTACCTGATGCGCCGCCCGCTGCCCCAGCACGAAGCCGCCCACCAGTCAGCAGCGCCAGACGACAACATGACGCTGACACTGAAGGAAGGACAGATGGTCGAGGTAGCCCTAGAGGCGGGATTCCAGGAGCGCGTCAAGGCAGACAAGGCCGCCCGCGAGGGCGACGACTTCAAGGGCCGCCCCATGGACAAGAAACCAAACGCGCTCCTGAAGATGGTCATCTTTCGGATCGCCGAAGCTGCCACCAACGGCCGCGAGAAGCTGATGAAAGCCATAGAGCAAAGACCCCACGCCAAAGAAGCTGCAGAAGCCGCGGGCGCGCTGGAGAAGCGGGGGAGTTACGTTCAGATCCCAGGCGCCGTGGCGAAGGCCACCCGTTGCTGCAAGATCCCGCTCGACAGCGAGGGCGAGGACCAGGCGCGTTGGATCTGGACCTGCAACTACCACGCCGACCTGAAGAGTGCGCTGACGGTGCTGCGCCTGAACGGAGGCATGAAGCCAGTGCGTGTCCAGCTCGGTCACGATCACGGCCCAAGATCGAAAGTCGCCAAGCAGATCGAGCAGCTCGCGCTCAAGAAAGACCACGGGCGGCAGGGCCGATTGCAAGCAGAAGAAGCCGAGGAAGCGCTAGATCCCCGTGTTCCCAGGCCGCGCGCCGCCACAGGTCCGCCCAGACGTGCATCATCATTCAGCTGGATATGATTAAGAGTCATAGGATCACCTACTGGAGTACTGCGTGGCACTAACCACGTAAATGACGATAAGTACGTCATGCAGTCCCCCTTCGTTGTGTTGTGCCTGTGTTTACACCTCTCCCTCGATTTCGAGACCCAGTGGAATTTCTTCGATGTGGAGTCCATGGCTGACCTCACTACGGTATGCGAGCTCGTGGGGAGGACCGTGCACGACAGTGCGGTCGAGGGCGCACCCTGAGGCTCCACTGCCGCCCTTGCTGTCCCGTCTCGCCGCCTTTCGCCTCCATTCCCGTTTTGGTCTCGCGCCCTTGAGTTTTCGGGTTTGGGGAACGCGGCCCATTGGCCCCAGAAGGGGGCCGAAAGCCGCGCTCGCAGTGCCGCCTCCACAGAGGCAGGGGCGCGCGAGTGTGGAGTCTTGGCTACCCTCGTCCCTTTGCGCGTCCCCGTCTAGGGTCCACCCCCACGATAAATATATATATATATATATATATATATATAAATATATATATATGTGAAAAAAAATATAGTGGGCCGATTTCGGTGGGTGTCGGTACGACCCCACACGAAGCGTCCGATTGAGAGTGCTTGGGCGCAGTGATTTGGAAAAAAAAAAAAAAAAAAAAAAAAAAAAAAAAAAAAAAAAAAAAAAATCGGCGGAAGCCTGCAGAAGTAAAAAATGTGCGCCCAGGAGATGACAACATTTTTGGGACCAGGGTGTCCCGAACCCGCCACATCTCCCCCGACTTGATGATTCAATCCTGGAGCCACCACGAGGACGAAGCTGCGGAGGGCGCGCCGACGACGCAGTTCCAGTTGGCCGACGTCTTGCTGGAGGTGCCCAACGGCGCCCTGGTAGCGGTGGTCGGCGCCACCGCCAGCGGGAAAACGTCCCTCCTGCAGGCCATCCTCGGGGAGATGCCCGAGGCCGAGCCCCAGACGGGCCAGGCCCCCTCGGAGAATCGAGGAGGACGAGGACGAGGACGAGGACGAGGAGGAGGAGGAGGAGGACGAGGAGGAGGAGGAGGAGGAGGACGAGAAGGACGAGGAAGAAGAGGAGGAGGGCGCGGATGACGACGTCAGTGGCGGCGACGAACGAGCGACCGACGACGACAGACAATGACGTTGTCGACGGACACGGGCGACGACGACGACGACGACGACGACGACGCCGACGACGCCGCCGCCGCCGCCGCCGCCGCCGACGCCGACGCCGACGCCGACGCCGACGCCGACGCCGACGCCGACGCCGATGCCGACGCCGACAACGACGCCGCCGCCGCCGTCGCCGCCGAGGAAGACGACGACGACGACGACGACGACGACGACGACGACGACGACGACGACGACGACGGCGGCGGCGACGGCGGCGGCGGCGACTTCGTTCCAGAAGTTGGATGGCGCTTCTGTGGCTCTGGCCAGACGCAGTTTTCAAATCGGTCCAGGATGGACCCGATGGAGGGGTCCGGGGACCGATCTTGAGAAGATGTTGGATCGAGGGTAGCAGCTCTCCTTCGGGCCTCCGCAGGCCCCCACGAATCTCTGAACTCTCCGTTCATATGAGTATTGTTTAACCGACCCTTGTCCACATCTCCATCTCCATCGAGACCCCCTCGAGCCCCAAAGGCAACAGCGTCTATCCCCATCCAGGGGGGACATCGGCTAGTGAGGCCCAGGCCACGCCCATGGGGATAGGGGTCGGTTGAACGATGCTCATCATCATTAACGTCATCATCATCATCATCATCATCATCATCATCATCATCATCATCACCACCACCACCACCATCATCATCATCATCACCATCATCATTATCATCATCATCATCATAATCATCATCATAATCATCATCATCATCATCATCATCATCATCATCATCATCATCATCATCGTCATCGTCATCGTCATCGTCATCGTCATCATCAGCAGCATCAGCAGCAGCATCAGCAGCATCATCATCAGCAGCAGCATCAGTATCATCATCATCCTCATCCTCATCATCAGCATCAGCATTAGCATTAGCATCAGCATCAGCATCAGCATCATCACCATCATCATTGTCATCGTCATCATCATCATCATCAGCATCATCATCATCACAAGCAGCATCATCATCACCATCATCGTCATCATCATTATCATCACCACCGTCAGTCCCATCCCCATCCCCAGTGGGCCAGAATTCCTTTACGCCGCCAGCCCGAGTGCCCCCTCGAGGTGTGTTGCTCGCTGCCGCGAGGCCCGACGGAGACGGCAGCTGCCCCACCCCCCAGACATCCAGCCACTCCTATTTTTTCGATGCGTGGACCCCGGAGGTCTGGACCACTTCCCCAGGGCCGGTTTTTCGTCCTGAGTCGCGTTTTGATTGTCCCGAGGCCCGGCGTGGGCCCTTGGAGGCCGAAAATGGCAAGAAATCATAAAAAAATGAGAGACATACAGACCTCGGAAAAAAATAGCGAACACCCATGCCACATTCATCTGTCAACGCCTCCCCCTCCCCCCAAAGTTCGAGGTTGGCGGTGGGTCTGATGAGTTGCACCTCGACCGCAGTCTCCCCCGCGCGTGCCAGCTTTGAGTTTGGGGGGCAGGGGGGGTGTTTACTAATTGTTTCCCTCTAATATATATATATATATATATATATATATATATATATATATATATATATATATATATATATATATATGGTCGCACCCCCCCCCAAGATCTACATTTTGATGGGGTCTGAAGATTAAATTCCTCTAAGGAAGCTTTGCGTTGTTTGTGTTGGTGGCAAGTAATGCCCACCAAACGCTGCTATTTTCTAAGATTCCTAAGGCAACCGAAGGAAGGTGGCCACCAAACACTGCTATTTTCTAAGATTTCTAAGATTTCTAAGATTTCCGCAACCACCCCAAGGCCTTGCAGAGCAGCCACGCGCACACAGCAACCCTGAATGGCCACCAAACGCTGCTATTTTCTAAGACTCCTAAGGCGACCGAAGGAAGGTGGCCACCAAACACTGCTATTTTCTAAGATTTCTAAGATTTCTAAGATTTCCGCAGCCATCCCCAGGCTGGCCTGAAAGGTTGCGAACATTTTAGAAATCTTAGAAATCTTAGAAAATAGCAGCGTTTGGTGGCCACCTTCCTTCGGTTGCCTTAGGAATTTTAGAAAATAGCAGTGTTTGGCGACCATTCTGGGTTGCTGTGTGCGCGCGGCTGCTCCGCAGTGCCTTGGATGGTTGTGGAAATCTTAGAAATCTTAAAATTTGTTTTTAACAAAAAATAGCAGTGTTTGGTGGCCACCTTCCTTCGGTCGCCTTAGGAATCTTAGAAAATAGCAGCGTTTGGTGGCCATTCAGGGTTGCTGTGTGCGCGTGGCTGCTCTGCAAGGCCTTGGGATGGTTGCGGAAATCTTAGAAATCTTGGAAAATAGCAGTGTTTGGTGGCCACCTTCCTTCGGTTGCCTTAGGAATGGTGAAGACCATGTGCCCGCTCTGGGGCAGGGAGAACTTTTGGCAACCGCGATGGTTGCAGCGGTACCGAGGGCCGCGGTTCTGGACGTCCTTCAGGGGGCCGAGGGTTCCTTTCGTACAGAAGGAACACGTCTGGCCTTCCAAGTTATCCAAAATCTTGTCCTCCAACAACATGTCAACGATCTCGCGGTCACTGGCGCGAATGAAATCGAACATGTTCCTCTTGAAACCACTGCGCTCTGGCCTGGACGTGCAAGTTCTCTTGCCATGCCGCACGTGGGGCACTTTCCTCGTACTCTGGTTTGGCGCCCGCTTCTGGGCCATTGTTTTTCCCGCGTGCGTCGGGGCTTTCCGCTTGGACTTCCCCGTCTTCAGGACAGCGCGCGCCTTGCCTCGCTTAGGCGCGGGGAAGACGCGCCCAGTCGCCATGGCGCGGCCTTGGCGCGGCTCTGGCCGACGACCCTGGCAGAGAACGGGCAGGCGCGCCTTATCTTCTGGCACGTTGGCGCGCTTGAGCCCAGACAGACACGGAGGGCGACACGGAGGGTGGCAATAATGGCGGTTTTGCCGAAGGAACCAAAAGTCTCGCGACCACACAAACACGGAAGGCGGCACGAATGTGTTTTTTTAGCATTTACGGCTGCTCTATGAAGCCCGTGGCTCTCCTATTGGTCTCTGGCGGCCGAGGTACGCGCGTCGGTTGCGACAGTGGCGGTTTTGCCGAAGGAACCCAAGGTCTCGCGACCACGCAAACACGGAAGGCGGCCAGGATGTGTTTTTTAGCATTTACGGCTGCTCTATGAAGCCCGTGGGTCTCATATTGGTCTTTGGCGGCCGAGGTACGCGCGTCGGTTGCAACAATGGCGGTTTTGCCGAAGGAACCCAAGGTCTCGCGACCACACAAACACGGAAGGCGGCACGAATGTGTTTTTGTTTGCATCTACGGCTGCTCTACGAAGCCCGTGGCTCTCATATTGGTCTCTGGCGGCCGAGGTACGCGCGTCGGTTGCAACAGTGGCGGTTTTGCCGAAGGAACCCAAGGTCTCGCGACCACACAAACACGGAGGGCGGCCAAGATGTGTTTTTTTAGCGTCTACAGCTGCTCTATGAAGCCCGTGGCTCTCATATTGGTCTCTGGCGGCCGAGGCACGCGCGTCGGTTGCGACAGTGGCGGTTTTGCCGAAGGAACCCAAGGTCTCGCGACCACGCAAACACGGAAGGCGGCCAGGATGTGTTTTGTTTAGCATCTACGGTTGCTCAATCTAGTTCGTGGGTCCCTTTTGTGTCTGTGGTGGTCCAAATGCGCTCGTCGAGAAAATCCGAGGCCTCACGCGCACCCGACGACGCCGATCACGATCGAGATGTCGTCGGGCTTGGGCGCGCCGTGCAGCTGCGCGCACTTGACCATCTGGTCGGCCGCGGCGTGAACGTCATCATCGGTGCCTGTGAGTATGACCTTGAAGCTCTCGTAAGGCACGTTATCAACGATGCCGTTGGAGCAACAGATGATGATGTCTCTCGGGTTCAAATTGACGGTGCCGTAGTCGGCCTGTGCCACGGCGCGCTCCAGATCAACGCCAACCCTGGCCACGCCAGGCAAAAACGCGACCTGCTTCGGACCGATCACCTCGCCTGAAGCCGTGGCGATGCGGACGTGGTGGCCCCTGGTGATAAATAGCCGCGCGTAGCATCCCGTCAGAGCCGACTTGCGCCATACCTGGATGGATACGTCCCCGATGTGGCAGTAGGCCATCTTGGTGCCAGACACCGAGAAAAAAACGACCGTGGTGGAGCCGTGCAACGTGGTGGTCTGGATGGCGAGCTGCAAGAGCCTCGTGGTTTATGTTGCTGTGTTTTACGTAACTGTTTTGTTTGTCGTTTGGTGTGTGCGTATGTTATTGTTCCTGTTTGATCGGGCCTCGCCGCCCACGCCGCAGGAGCGCCCGCGGCCATGCTCCGCACGTCGCCGCCGATCTCGCGGACCACCTGGGCGTCGAACTCTTGCTTGTCGCCCGCCCAGTGGAACCGCTGGCGGAGTAAGAAGCGGAGGCAGTTCCGGAGGTCCCACGAGAGGTCCTCAGGGTTGAAGCGGGGCGCGACTCCGCTTACCCCGTCGCACACGACGCCCCAATTAGCCGCCGCCGCCGTCATGTCGGCGTTGGGCTTGTTGAGGAGCGGGCGCTGCGCCTTGGCGGCGCACCAGGAGGCGAGGCGGAGCATCATCGGCATTGCTGCCGCGAGGGTTCGTGGAAGCTGCGCCGCGAGTTCTGCGTCGAAGCAGGCTCGGGCCAGAACGCGTTGCAACATGAAGAAAAAGTTGCGTCGAAAGCGAGTGAGGGCGAGGGAGAAGAAGCGTAGAGGGGAAGACGGGAAGACGGAGGAGGAACAGGAGGGGCAGGAGGAGGGGGGGAGGGGAAGGAGGAGGAGGAGGGGGAGGACGAGGAGGAGGAGGGAAGAGGAGGGGGAGCAGGAAGAGGAGAATGAGGAGGAGGATGGGATGGAGGAGGAAGTACAGGAGGAGGACGACGACGAGGAGGAGACGGAGGGGGGAGGAGGATGATGAGGAGGAGGAGGAGAAGGAGGAGGAGGGGGGGAGGAGGGAGAGGAGGAGGAGGAAAAATAAGCGGAGGAGGATGGGGAGGGGGAGGGGAGGGCGAGGAGGAGGAGGAAGGAGGAGGAGGAGAAGGAGGAGGAGGAGGAGGAGGCGATTGATGAGGAAGGGAGGGTCGAGAATGCACGTATTGTACTGGAAAGCATTCTACTGCAACAATGCAAATGCAATCCAACGCAATGCAACACAGAACTGGGGAATTTCGCTCCTGTGTGATCTGGAGCGCTTCGCCCCTTGGAGCCTTTCGCCCCGTCTCTGGATGGAGCATTTCGCCCCGTCTCTGGATGGAGCCGTTCGCCCCTATGTATCTGGAGCGTTTCGCCCCTTGGAGCCTGTCGCCCCGTCTCTGGATGGAGCATTTCGCCCCGTCTCTGGATGGAGCAGTTCGCCCCTATGTATCTGGAGCGTTTCGCCCCTTGGAGCCTTTCGCCCCGTCTCTGGATGGAGCATTTCGCCCCGTCTCTGGATGGAGCAGTTCGCCCCTATGTATCTGGAGCATCTCGCCCCTTGGAGCCTATCGCCCCGTCTCTGGATGGAGCAGTTCGCCCCTGCGTGATCTGGAGCACGTCGCCCCTTGGAACATGTCGCCCCGTATCTGACTGGAACAATTCGCCACCTGGGAGCGGGAGGGCAATGGAGAGCAAAGAGAGGATGAGGAAGAGATGAGTTGAAGACATGAACAGGGCACGAAAATGTAGATCTAGGGGGGGCGAGCATATATATATATATATATATATATATATATATATATATATGCATTGGTTTATTTATTCATTATCTATGGTTTATGGACTTATGTGTTTATTTATGTATTTAATTAAGTATGTATTTGTTTGTATGTCTGCATGTCTTTATCTATGCTCTATTTATTTGTTTATTGATTTATGTTTTGACGTATGTATGTATTGATGCATGTATTTATGTATTTATGTTGTATCTATTTATTTATTTATGACGCCGTTTCAATTTTCTGGAGCGTCGGACCTCTGAGTTCCCAGCGGCCTTGGGGACGGCTCCAGCCGTGCCGACGTCGGCCCGCCTCTCTTGCCGCGGGGGGCCTCCAAGGGGGGGTGGGCCTCCGACTGGACAACGGAGGCCCCCCCGAGGCTTCGGCAGAGGCCCGCGGAGGCCCTAAAGCGACGCGAAGATCTGGACAAAATCGGGTCGGGATAACTCGAAATCTCTGAAGATTGGCGGGTTTGGAGGATGTATTGGGCGCCGCGGCCGCTCCAGAGCGTTCCGGAACGCTCTGAGAGCGCTCCGGAACGCTCTGGAGCGATTTATCCCGATCCTAGCCCTGTTTTAGGCCCACGTGCGCCGGGAGCGGCCGATCGCCTTCGCGCCCCAGCAGCCGTGGGTCTTCAACGCCACGGTGAGGCAGAACAGTCGAAGAAGGCAAAGCGCGGCGTGAGCATTCCTCCTCCTTCTCCTCCTCCTCCTCCTCCTCCTCCTCCTCCTCCTCCTCTCGTCCTCGTCCTCGTTCTCCGCCTCCTCCTCCTCCTCCTCCTCCTCCTCCTCCTCCTCCTCCTCCTCCTCCTCCTCCTCCTCGTCATGCGGGGACAAGACGCTCGTGGCCACGGCCGGATTCTCCTCGAGATGTTGGTCAGAACGCACCCCGACGGGGATCTGGGAGAGCAGCGGCTTCGGGTGCGGTTTCTTTTCCCATCTTGGAGGTCCGCGCGGATTTCTTTGATCTGCGTTGGACCTCCCCTGGCGGCGCCTCTAGCGCTCTCTTCGCGCCAGGGAGGGGAGTTCATCGCCGATCCAGTTGCAGGCGAGGAACGGTATGAAATAGATATGACCGCTGTCGGGTACCCCTGTCCCAGGGCGGCTGTGAAGTTTATACCCCTACGATGGCAAGTGCAGGTATACACTTATCCGCCGCCCTGGGACAGCCGTCCTCGATCGCGGAAAAAAATATATTATGTTGTTCGTCGCCCGCTAGATCCAAGAAGCGCACGCAGACCTCCGAGAATCTATGGTTGTGCCGGTCTTCCTTCTTCTAAACCTCCTTTTCGGCGAGCCGTTCGACGAGAGGCGGTACGCGGATTGTCTGCGCTGCTGCGGCCTGGAGGAGGACCTGGCGCTGCTGAAAGCGGGGGACCTCACCAGGGTGGGCGAGAAGGGCATCGCCCTCAGCGGAGGCCAGAAGGCGATCGGACAGGAAGCAGATGCATGAGCCTACACTTCGGGAGCTCCGCGCGCATCTCTCGGATCTGCTCTGGGCCCTCTGGCGGCGTCTCCAGCGACGCCCCTGGCGCGCCCCGCGCGCCATGAGAAAGGGGGGCACGGCGCCGACCCCCGAAGTGCGGGCGGACCGCCGAACGTTTTCTGTGCTCGTGCAGCGGCTTTGCGCCTCCAGGCGAGGGTGTGCCTCGCGCGTGCCGCGTACCGGCACGGCACCAGCAACCTCTTCCTGCTCGACGACCCGTACAGCGCGCTCGACCCGCACGTGGCCGCCCAGGTGCACGAGGAGGCCGTCCGCAAGCTGCTGGCCCGGAAGACGCGGATCGTTGCCACGAACCGCCTCGAGTTCGCGGACTCGTGCGACCTCGTAGTCGTGCTGGAGAATGGCAGGGCGATCGCCGTGGGACGGTTCGACGAGGCACGTCGTCGTACGTCGTCGCTTTACGCCGTACGTCGTCGTCGTCGTTATCGTCGTCGTCGTCGGTCGTCGTCGTCGTCGGCGGAGGCGGCGTCATCGCACGTCGTCGTCGTCGTCGTACGTCGTCGTCGTGGTCGTCGTCGCCGTCGTCGTGGTGGTCGACGTCGACGTCGTACGTCGTCGTCGTCGTCGCCGTCGCCGTCGTCTTCGTCGTCATCGTACGTCGTCGTCGTCATACATCGTCGTAGTCGTGGTCGTGGTCGTCGTGGTCGTCGTCGTCGTCTTCGTCGTCGTCGTCGCCGTCGCCGTCGCCGTCGTCGTCGTCGTACGTCGTCGTCGTCGTGGTGGTCGCCGTCGTCGTCGTACGTCGTCGTCGTCTTCGTCGTCGTCGTCGGGGCACGTAGGACGGTTCGACGAGGCACGTCGTCGTACGTCGTCGCCTGACGTCGTACGTCGTCGGCTTACGCCGTACGCCGTCGTATGTCGTCGTCGTAGGTCATCGTCGTCGTCGTGGTCGTCGTCATGATCGTCGTCGTCGTCGAACGTCGTCGTCGTGGTCATCGTCGTCGTCGTCGTCGGCGGCGTCGTCGTCGTCGTCATCGGCGTCATCGTACGACGTCGTCGTTGTCGCGGGCGTCGTGGTCGTCGTCGTCGTTGACGTCGTCGTTGTCGTCGTCATGGTGGTCGGCGTCGTCGTACGTCGTCGTCGTCGTGGTCGTCGTCGTCGTACGTCGCCGTCTTCGTCGTCGTGGTGGTCGCCGCCATACGTCGTCATACGTTGTCGTCGACGTCATCGTCGTCGTCGTCGCGGGCGTCGTCGTCGTATTCGTCGTCCGTCGCCGTCGTACGTGGTCGTCGTCGTACTTCGTCTTCGTGGTCGTCGTGGTGGTCGTGGTGGTGGTCGTCGTCGTCTTACGTCGTCGTCGTACGTGGTCGTTGCGGTCGTCGTCGTCGTACGTCGTCCGTCGTACGTCGCCGTCGTCGTCGTCACACGTCGTCATGCGTCGTTGTCGTCATCGTCGGAGTCGTCGTCGTGGTCATCGTCGGCGTCGTCGTCGTCGTCATCGGCGGTGGCGGCGTCGTCGTCGTACGTGGTCGTCGTCGTGGGCGTCGTCGTACGTCGTCGTACGTCGCCGTTGTCGTCGTCACACGTCGTCATGCGTCGTTGTCGTCATCGTCGGCGGCGTCGTCGTGGTTGTCGTCTTTGTCGTCGGCGTCGTCGTCGTCATCGGCGGTGGCGGCATCGTCGTCGTACGTGGTCGTCGTGGTCGTCGTCGTCGTCGTCGTACGTCGTCGTACGTCGCCGTCGTCGTCGTCACACGTCGTCATGCGTCGTTGTCGTCACTGTCGGCGGCGTCGTCGTTGTCGCCGTCGGCACGGGCGTCGTTGTCGTTGTCGTCGTCGTGGCCGTCGTCGTCGTCGGCGTCGCAAGTCGACGTTGTTGCCGCCGTCATCGTACATCGTCGTCGTCTTGGTCGTCGTCGTCGTACGTCGTCGTCGTCGTGGTCATCGTCGGCGTCGTCGTCGTCGTCATCGGCGGTGGCGGCGTTGTCGTCTTACGTGGTCGTCGTCGTCGGCGTCGTCGTACGTCGTCGTACGTCGCCGTTGTCGTCGTCACACGTCGTCATGCGTCGTTGTCGTCATCGTCGGCGGCGTCGTGGTTGTCGTCGTTGGCGTCGGCGTCGTCGTCGTCATCGGCGGTGGCGGCGTCGTCGTCGTCGTACGTGGTCGTCGTGGTCGTCGTCGTCGTACGTCGTCGTACGTCGCCGTCGTCGTCGTCACACGTCGTCATGCGTCGTTGTCGTCACTGTCGGCGGCGTCGTCGTTGTCGTCGTCGGCACGGGCGTCGTTGTCGTCGTCGTCGTCGTGGTCGTCGTCGTCGTCGTCGGCGTCGCAAGTCGACGTTGTTGCCGCCGTCATCGTACATCGTCGTCGTCTTGGTCGTCGTCGTCGTACGTCGTCGTCGTCGTGGTCGTCGTCAAATGTTGTCGTCGCCGTCGTCGTTTTCGTCGTCGTCGTCGCGGGCGTCGTCGTCGTCGTGCGTCGTCGTCGTCGTGCGTGGTCGTCGTCGTCGTGATTGTCGCCGTCGCCGTCGTCGTGATTATGGCGGTGGTCGTCATCGCACGTCGTCTTCGTACGTCTTCGTCGTCTTCGTCGTCGTACGTGGTCGTCGTGGTCGTCGTCGTCAGACGTCGTCGTACGTTGTCGTCGTCGTGGTCGTCTCCATACGTCGCCATACGTCGTCATACGTCGTGGTCGTGGTCGTCGGCGGCGGCTTCGTCGTTGTCGTCGTCGTCGTGGGCGTCGTCGTACGTCGCCGTCGTCGTCGTCGTGGTCGTCGTCGTCGTGGTCGGCGTCGTGGTCGTCCGTCGTCGTCGCCGTCGTCGTCGCCGTCGTCGTCGTCGAACATGGTCGTCGTCGTCGTGGTCGTCGCCGTCGCCGTCGTCGTACGTCGCCGTCGTCGTCTTCGTCGTCGTCGTCGTACGTGGTCGTCGTGGTCGTCATCGTCGTCGTCGTGGTGGTCGTCGTCGTCGTGGTCGTCGTCGTCGTCATGGTGGTGGTGGTGGTCGTCGTCGTCGTACGTCGTCGTCGTCGTCGTTCTCGTCGTCGTCGCGGGCGTCGTCATACGTCGTCGCCATACGTCGTCATCGTCGTCGTCGGCGGCGTCGTTGTCGTCGTCGTCGCGGGCGTCGTCATACGTCGTCATACGTCGTCGTCGTCGTCGGCGGGGTCGTCGTCGTCGCGCGCGCCGCGGGCGTCGTCGTCGTCGTCGGCCCGACGAGGTGCGGGCGTCCTGCGCCCCCCTCCGCGCCCTGCTTGCGGCGCAGGGCCTCGCGGGCCCCGGGGACGCCCTGCCCCCGCCCCTCGAGCTCGACAGGGCCGTCAGCTACGACTCGGCCCTCTCCGGCGAGGGCCCCGCGGGCGGCGGCGGGGGCGCCGCGGAGGAGCACGGCGCGGGAGGCGAAGGCGGGGGGCAATGTCAAGTAGGGGGGGGGGCTCAGGGAGGGGGGGGGGCCGACGATGTTCGCCCAGGAGGAGGAGGAGGAGGAGGAGGAGGACGAGGAGGAGGAGGAACGAGAGGACGAGAGGAGGAGGAGGAGGAGGAGGAGGAGGAGGAGGAAGGAGGAGGGGGAGGAGGGAGGGGGGGGCCGAGCGAAGCTTCGAGCCTCCCCGTCGGTTCCCGCGCAACGGTTCCCTGCCCCAGGACGCCTCCAGCGGCGGCGCCTCGCCGAGAGCGTTCCCGGGACGCCGGGATCGTCCCGAACGGCCGCGAGCTACGACCCCAACACAAACAGGACTCAGGCACAGGGGGGTGCATCGATCCCCGATCGCCCACTCATCACCGATAGGGGCCCGATAGCTTGCCCCGCACAGGAATCGTGCGCTCCGCTATCGGGAGCCTATCGCCGATCTGTTGGCGATTCATCGCTGATTGCAGGTCGACGTTCTCCCAGGAGGAGGAGGAGGAGGAGGAGGAGAAGGAGGAGGAGGACGAGGAGGAGGAGGAGGACGAGGAGGAGGAGGAGGAGGAGGAGGAGGAGGAGGGGGAGGAGGGAGAGGAGGAGCAGGAGGAGGAGGAGGCAGAGGAGCAGGAGAAGAAGACGGGGAAGGAGGAGAAGGAGGAGGAGGAGGAGGACGACGAGGAGGAGGAGGAGAAGGACCGGTGTAAACCCAAGAGTCTCACCAACGATGTTGGAATACACTCTCCCCCCAAGCTCCCTCTTCATAGGCCCCTACAACCGTTCACTTCCACAGAGGGACCTGCCTCGTTGGAAGACAACCGTTTGAAGACCTTGAAGCAAGCCAAAACATTATTCTCGGTAGTCCAACGCCGCGGATGAACCTAAGTGTTGCGTCTTGACGATCTTGAATCGCACCAGAACGCCATTCCTGGGACCTCAACTCCGCGAATCATCATAACTATTGCGCCCTCAAAAGCGTGAGTCCTTCCACAACACCATGTCTGGTACGTCGATCATGGGAATCCGTGAAACTCTTGCAACCTTGTATCAAGAATGTGCGCGGCGCTAAGGTGAGAGCCATATTTTGAAAAGAACCGCCCTCAATCCGTGAAACTCTTTCAAATGAAAAACAAATGTGCGCGGCGCCAGGGCGAGAGCCACATTTTGAAAACAGCCCGCCCTCAATCCGTGAAACTCTTGCACATGTTTAAAACGAATGCGCGCGGCGCTAAGGCGAGAGCCAGATTTTGAAAACCATTCGCCTTCAATCCGTGATCTCTTGCAAATGTTCCCCAATCAGTGCTTGCACTGAAGGGCTCCGAGCGGAGGTTGAAGGATTTGGCGACAGTTCTCGCCGGTTTTGGTCGCAGGCTGGGTTCCCGGGTTCCCGGAGCTGGGTTCCCGGGTTCCCAGGTTCCTGGTTCCCGAGCCGATATCGGTGGGCGGCGAGGTTCCCAGGTTCTTTGGTTCTTGGTCGATCTTTTTATCGATCGGTCTCAGCATCGATCTCATTTCCCACCTCTCTATCGATCTCACCATCAATCTCACAATCGATCTCACAATCGATCTCGCAAGCGATCTCACCAGAGATCGCACGAGCGATCTCGCGATCGATCTCTCCTTATCAATTTCATTGAATCGGTTTCACTGTCGGTCTCACGATCGACCTTACAGTCGTCCTTATCGAGTACACTATCGATCTCATTATCGATTTCACAATCGATCTCAAGATCCATATGACTAAGTTTCAAATCATCCACTGATTGGGTTTTCTCAGGTGTAATTTAAAACGAATGCGCGCGGCGCTAAGGCGAGAGCCACATTTTGAAAACCACCCGCCTTCAATCCGTGAAGCTCTTGCAAATACAAAACAAAATCTGCGCGGCGCCAGGGCGAGAGCCACATTTTGAAAACGACCCGCCCTCAATCCGTGAAACTCTTGCACATGCTTAAAACGAATGTGCGCGGCGCGAAGGCGAGAGCCACATTTTGAAAACGACCCGCCGTCAATCCGTGAAGCTCTTGCAAAGTTTGGGAACGAATGTGCGCGGCGCTAGTGCGAGAGCCACATGTTGAAAACCACCCGCCTTCAATCCGTGTAACTCTTGCAAATTGTTTAAAGAATGCGCGCGGCGCTAAGGCGAGAGCCACATGTTGAAAACGGCCCGCCGTCAATCCGCGAATCTCTTGCAAAGCATGAAAACGAACGTGCGCGGCGCTAAGGCGAGAGCCACATTTTGAAAACGGCTCGCCCTCACTCCGTGAATCTAGTGCAGATTTTGAAGACGAATATGCGCGGCGTCAGGGCGACAGCCAGATTTTGAAAACGGCCCGCCCTCCATCGGTGAAACTGATGTCAACGTTTAAGCATCTCCAGCAAAACGCCCGGCCCGCCCTGGTAACTGGCCTCGGGGTGCGACAGAGAGAAGTTATTGATGAGGAGAAGGAATGGAGGAGGAGGAGGAGGAGGAGGAGGAGGAGGACGAGGAGGAGGAGGACGAGGAAAAGGAGGAGTAGGGACGAGGGGAGGAGGGAGGAGAAGGAAGTAGGAGGATGAGGAGGAGGAGGAGGAGGAGGGAGGAGCAGGGGAGGAGGAGGAGAGGAGGAGGAGAGGAGGAGGATGATGAGGGGGAGGAGGAGGAGCGGAGAGGAGGAGGAAGAGCGTAGGAGGGGAGGGAGGTAGGAGGGAGAGAGGGAGGAGGAGGAGGAGAGGGAGGAGGGAGAGGAGGAGGGAGGAGGGAGGACGGGAGGAGGGAGGAGGAGGAGTAGGCGGAGGAAGGAGAGGAGATAGGAGGAGAGGAGGAGGAGGAGGAGGTTGCGAGTAGGAGGACGAGGAGGAGAGAGGAAGGAGGAGGAGAGGCGAGGAGGGGGAGGAGGGAGGAGGATGAATAGGCGAGGAGGAGGAGGAGGAGGAGGAGGAGAGGGGAGGGAGGGAAGGAGGAGGAAGAGGAGGGGAGAGGAGGAGGAGGCAGGAGGAGAAGGAAGAAGAGGAGAGAAGAGGGGAGGAGAGGGGAGGGAAGGAGGAGGAGGAGGATGAGGATGAGGAGGAGGAGAAGGAGGAGGCCCCCCCCCCCGCCTGAGCCAGTCCCCCGTTACATTCCCTCTCACGAAGGGGGGGGCGAGGACCAGGAGGCCGAGGCGCGCGCGACGGGGCAGCTCAAGAAGGAGGTGATCGTCTACTACCTCCGCAAGATCGGGGGCCCAGCCACGGTTGGCAGCCTGGCCGCCATGTACATCATGTCCGAGGTCCTCAACTTGGCCCTCCCCATCTACCTCGCCAAGTGGACCGCGGCACAGCCTGGCCCCTCCGAGCTGCAGAGCTACCTCAGCGTCTACATCCTGCTGAGCCTGGCCTCCATATTCTTCATGACAGGGCGAGATATGATGGGGAACGTCCTTGGCTTCCGCGCCGCCAGACGACTGCACGCTGCCATGTTCACGGCGCTGCTCAGGGCTCCGATGGCGTTCTTCCAGGACACTCCGCAAGGCCGCATCATCAATCGGTTGTCCAAGGATGTATCAGAGATTGACAAGGAGCTCGTCTGGCAGCTGATCTACACAGTCGTGCCGGTGCTGGGAGTGATCGGCAATTTCGCCATGGTGGGAGGTATCGCTTACCTGTCCCTCATTGCTTTCGTTCCTGCCTTCTGGCTCTACTTCCAGCTCTGGAAATACTACAACAAGGCGGCCCTGGAGATCAAGCGAATATCCAAGGTCCAGAGCAGCCCGGTCTACGACCACTTTAACAACCTCTGCCGCGAGAACGGCATCAGCGTCGTGCGCGCCCATTGCCAGGTGGACCAGCAGTGCAGGACGAACAACAGGCTCGTCGTTCAGCAGCAGCGCCCGGAGTACTCCTTGCTGTACGTCCAGCTCTGGTTCTCGGCTTGCGCGCCGAGGGGGGAAGCGAGAGGGGGTAGAGCTTGCTCAGAAGGTGGCGGGCTGGCTTCTCAGCAACCATCTGGCCCTTCTGAGACGCCGTCTGCGGCTTCGGAGAAGGCTCAGAAAGCTCCCCAGAAGGCCGGATGCCGTCTGAGCCGTCAGAGAAGGCCCGCCCCCTTCTTGGCATCGCTCGGGCGTGTGCATCTGTTCTCGGCGAGGACCATCGAGGAGCATATTAGACCATCGGGTCAAAAAATTCGCACGAAACCGAAACATGCACGGGGAAGATGATTTGGTCCAGCACGAAGGACACGGGCCCTGAAGGAAGCTGGCTGTGGGACGTCATCACTCGTACCTCGCCCTCCGAATTAAAACACAGGCGCGCCTGCGAGCGACTGCCCCTAACCCAGGCGCCCTGGGGGACCAAGGGAACTTTCCCGCCGCCGAGATCAATAGAAAGTGCCGCTAGTAGGTGGGGAGGAGCAGGAGAAGGGGGAGGAGGAGGAGGAGGAGGAGGAGGAGGTAGGTGGGGAGGAGCAGGAGAAGGGGGAGGAGGAGGAGGAGGAGGAGGAGGAGGAGGAGGAGGAGGAGGGAGATGGGGGAGGGAGAGGAGGAGGAAGGAGGAGAGGAGGAGGAAGGAGGTGGAGCAGGAGAGGGGATGGAGTAGGGGATGGAAGGACAGGAGGGAGGAGGAGATAGTGAGGAAAGACGAGGAAGGCGAGGATGGTGAGGGAGGAGGAGGGTGGACGCGGACGAGGCCTCTCCAGGGCTGCGGCGGAGGTCTGTGCCCGAACCCCCGCGGGGGGGAGGGGGCGTCGGCTGCGGCTTGCGTGCTTGGGCGAGGGCGGCGTACTGCTGCCGCGTCGCTATGGATGAGCTGGAGGTCGGCGGAGTGCTGCGTTGTTGGGCGGCGGCATGCGTGCGGGTCCGGACAGAGCGATGGCGAGCCTCTGCCTTCCCCTGTGGGCGTGCTGCCGAGGTTCTCCATGCGCATCGAGCACCTGGGATGCCTGCTGGTCTTCCTCGTGGCCGCCTTCGCGGTGCTCGAGCGCGGGCGGGCGGTGTCGGCGGCGACCGCCGCCCTCGCGCTCACCTTCGCGGGCGAGTGCAGCGACAGCGTCCAGGGCCTCATCTCGAGGAGCAGAAAGCGGCGTGAGCATGCAGTCGAGACGGGACCACTTCGGGCCCCGGAGGGGCTCTGGTTTGGGGGGGCCGTTCCTTGAGATCTGGGGCGGGGAGTCCCTTCGAGGCCGAGGCTCGGCCTAGCCAGAGAAGCCCCTCCGTGCCTCATGCGGCACTCCTGGCTGCGCGATGGCCGTAAGAATTCGGAGGTCCGCGCAGACCTCATGGGTCTGGCGCTGGACCCCACTCCCTGGCGCGCGGAGCGCGCCAGGGGGAGGGGCTCAGCGCCGTGCTCCAGAAATCCGCGCGGGCCTCCGAAGTGGGGAGAGCAACATATGTCGCTGCGCCGTTAGTTTTAAGTCGGGCCCGTCCCTCTACAGGAGGAAAATTATAATAACAAAAAAAAGGAGTATGGTTTGAGTATTGTTTGATCCTTTTGTCGTATTTTTGAATGTGTTTTTAATTTGTCGTCGAAAATCCCCTCGTAGGGGGACACGCCCGACTTAACGTTTTTTCCGACGCGCGGCCCTGCGTCGTGGGGAGTAGGGGGCCACATGCGAACCCTACCCCTACCCCCCCACGATTTCTGAGGGGGAGGGTGGGGTTCACTTCGTTCGGGAGCTCTCGAGCGAAGTGAACCCCGCGCGGCCCTGCGTCGTGGGGAGGGCGCCTCCCTCGGGGCACCGGGGCAGGCGCCGCCTCTCGGGCGGCGGTGGGCGCGTCGTGGCTCTGCCGCACCTGTGCGCGTCGAGGACCAACTGCGCGGCGACACTTGCCGACACCGCTGCTCTTAAGTCGGGCGTGTCCCTCCTCCTCCTCCTCCTCCTCCTCCTCCTTCCTCTCCTCCCGCCCTCCTCTTCCTCCTCCTCCCCCTCCCTCCTCCTCCTACCTCCTTCCGCCTCCTCCTCCTCCTCCTCCTCCGCCTCCTCCTCCTCCTCCTCCTCCTCCTCCTCCTCCCCCGGGCGTGTCCCTCTACGGGGTCGGGGGTGGACAGGCCTCCTACCCTGACACGTCGATTAAGGAATTGGCCGTTTTCGTTTCGCGAGAGGGCGTCGCGGCCGTCATTTTTGCGGGTCCAGGTCCGTCGGTTTAGGTCCCAGGCCGCTTTCGCTAAGGCGAGGTCTACTAAGGGGAGGTTTGTCCACCGCCGACAGGGGGGGTATTCAAAAATAGTCAAAAAATAGTCTGGGGACGATTATCTGACTATTTTTGAGCATTTGGGTGATATTTTGGGAGTATTTCTTATTCTTCGCCCAAAATCCCCCTTAGGGGGACACGCCCGACTTAACGCTACTCCCTGGACCTCTCCCTGGGTGCGGTCTGACCAGAACTTCGAGGAGAACCCAGCCGCGGTCCCGAAGCCTCTCCAGGACGAGCAGCGGTATCGATATCAGCTCCTCCTCTAACGAAAAGATCCCCGAGATCCGAAGTAACAAAAAAAAACGAAACCCCAGACCCCATCTTTACGCATCATACTTCGAGCTGGGACCTGTGAGGGTCCCGGGTCCCGAAATTGAGCGACAAGGCCGGTTGTGCAAAAATTGCAACGCCAGGATCTCAGGGTTGGGCTTGCGCGGATTTCTGTCTTCCTCGCTCGTCGGGCAGATCTCTGAGGTCGGCATGGCCTTCAACTGCGTCGAGCGCGTCATGGAGTACGCCGAGACGCTGGCCGCCGAGGCCCCTGCCGTCGCCAGCCGCCGGCCGCCCCCCGGCTGGCCCACAGCCGGCGTGCTCGAGGCCATCAGCGGCGCAAATTGGCGGCGCGCCAAGGGAGGT
>CAUYUJ010004482.1:6076-36076 GCA_963575745.1 Prorocentrum cordatum
AGGTCCCTAGACATCTTGGGCGGCGGGAGGTACATTGAAAGCGCCACACGCATGCCATACCTTGTCGTCACAGCGACACCTTTTTGCATCACGGCATGCCCATGTGCCTGACTTTCAGTCAGGCCAGTTGCACCAGGCCAGCCTCCACAGACAGGCCAGCTTATTTATCTGCAGCCACTATTTCTTCCATCACTGTTCAGCGTTGCCCCCCCCGTTTTTCGCTCCCGTTTCCAGCTTAGGTTCGGGGTTCTCCTACAAGACTCTGAGCCAAATAGCAGCATCACAGTACGCACCCGCGCACTTACACTCAGGGGGTGGTGAGTGTGGGTGGCGGTCACACTGTGCGCATTGAGGTGCCATGTTGTTTTCGTTTAGGTGCTTAGCCCTATACGTTAGCAGTCCGCCCACGTGTAAGGAGATCCAACACCATGTATATTGCCTGCCGTGGTGGTACTACATATAAACGTTGGGGGTTCAGACGACCCATATGTATTACTTCTGGGGGTACCTGGTTACTTGGATTGGTACCGACTGGAGGATGTGGCGGGCGCCTACTCTTTTTCACTATTATCGGCCTTACTTCTACTTGTGTTATTTTCCGTGCTCGCCAGGTGATTGTTGACCCCACCGTACTATACGGATCTTTTCTTCTCATCAAGAACGCCACAGAGTAACCGTAGGTTGGTCGAACGTAGAAAGGTGGAGGCGGGTGAAGGAGAAGGAAGAGGAGAACAAACAGGAGGCGGGGAAACTCGTGCGGGGAAGACTGGTTTCCCAATTTCTGCGCTGCCTGTCGGCAGCGCGTCCGGCGACAGCGGCGCGGTGAGCTCCCGCCACTGGTGCGCCTGATGTTTGCTCTGGCGAGGCGGCGGCACGCCGAGCTGCCCGCGCGGTAGAGGTGTGGAGACCTCTTTAGGAGGGGCTGGAGGAGGATTAAGAGCGGTTCCTGATGACGACGACGGCTGCGGCGACGGTGGCGAAGAAGACGACACGGTGGACCAGATGCCTCCAGAGCCTCCAGAGGTCCACGGAGGCCGCCAGAAGACTCCCAGAGGCCCCTCGGAGGCCCATGCAGGGCTAGAAACGTCTAAGATCAACGACCTTCCACGCCGACTTGGACGACGACGCCGACTTCGATGGCAACGGCGACGGCGACTGCGACGGCGACGGTGACGACGATGTTGACGACGCCGACGACGACGCCGACGACGAAGACGACGTCGAAGTCGACGACGGCGACTACGGCGGCGACGGCGACGACGGCGGCGACGGCGACGACGACAACGACGACGAGGACCAGAAGCTTCCAGAGGTCGCACGGGAGGCTTCCCAGAGGTTTCTGGAGACCGCCAGAGACCCCCACCCCCGGAGCCCCGCGGAGGCCCCATGGCCCCGAGGCCCAGGAAAACCTCGATCCACGATTTTCGTAATCGTCGTCGACAGCGGCGGCTGTCGGCAGTCGTCGTGGGTCGTTGTCGTCGTTGTTTGAATCGTCGTCACCGTCGTCGGCGCAGCCGTCGCCTTGACCGTCGTCGTCGTCGTCGTCGTCGTCGTCGTCGTCGTACTCGTCATACTCGTCATATGCGTCGTCTGCGGGCGGCGGTGGCGAACCTCGTCGTCTCGTCTCGTCGTCGTCGCCGTCGTCGTCGTCGTTGTCGTCGCCGTCGTCGCCGTCGTTGCCGTCGTCGTCGTCTTCGTCGTCGTCTTCGTCGTCGTCGTCGTCGGCGCCTGGCTGTCGGCGGACGGCGCCCCCCCGGCAGTGGGCCTTCGGCTTCGTGGCGAGCCACGGCTCCGACGGCGCCTTGCTGTCGCTGCGGAGTGGCCCAGACGCGGCGGGCGTGGAGGGGGCAGCAGAGGAAGCGAAGAAGGAGGAGGGAGGAAGAAGGGAGGGCGGGAGAGAGGAGGATGAGGGAGGGATGGACGAGGAGGTGGATGATGATGATGAGGAGGAGGAGGATGAGGATGAGGATGAGGAGGATGATGAGGATGAGGATGATGAGGATGAGGAGGATGAGGATGATGATGAGGATCAGGATGAGGATCAGGATGAGGATGATGAGGATGATGAGGAGGAGGATGGTGGTGGTGATGATGATACAGGGGCAGATGATGATGGCGACCATGATGATGAGGAGGAGGATGAGGATGATGAGGATGATGAGGATGATGAGGATGAGGATGAGGATGAGGATGATTATGATGATGATGAAGATGATGATGAGGATCAGGATGAGGATAAGGATGAGGATGATGAGGATGATGATGAGGAGGAGGATGGTGGTGGTGATGATGATGATGCAGGGGCAGATGATGATGGCGACCATGATGATGAGGAGGAGGATGAGGATGAGGATGATGAGGATGAGGATGAGGATGAGGATGATTATGATAATGATGAAGATGATGAGGAGGATGAGGAGG
The DNA here is from genome assembly GCA_963575745.1 of Prorocentrum cordatum. NCBI lineage: Eukaryota > Dinophyceae > Prorocentrales > Prorocentraceae > Prorocentrum > Prorocentrum cordatum. Next base: position 8,498 of record CAUYUJ010004482.1, read on the forward strand.
ATGATGAGGATGAGGATGATGAGGATGAGGAGGATGAGGATGAGGATGATGATGATGGGGATCAGGATGAGGATAAGGATGAGGATGCTGAGGATGATGATGAGGAGGAGGATGGTGGTGATGATGATGATGCAGGGGCAGATGATGATGGCGACCATGATGATGATGATGATGATGATGATGATGATGATGAGCAGGATGATGAGGATGATGAGGATGAGGATGATGAGGATGATGAGAATGAGGATGAGGATGATGAGGATCAGGATGAGGATTAGAATGAGGATGCTGAGGATGATGATGATGAGGAGGAGGATGGTGGTGGTGAGGATGATGATGCAGGGGCAGATGATGATGGCGACCATGATAAGGATGATGATGATGATGATGATGCTGATTATGCAGATGATGATGATGATGATGATGATGATGATGATTATGATGATGATGATGATGATGATGATGATGATGATGACGATGATGATGATGATGATGATGATGATGATGATAATGATGATGGTGATGTGGGTGCTGATTATGATGATACTGGTGAGGATTATACTTAGAATTATGATGGTGGTGACGATGATGATCATGATAATGGTGGTGGTGATGCTGATGATGACGCAGATGCAGATGACGGTGATGGTAATTGTGATGGAACGGATGATCATGAGGATGACGATGATGCTGCTTTTGCTTATGTTGCTGCAATATGATGCTGGTGGTGATGGTGATGATGATGATGCTGATGATGATGATGATGATGATGATGATGATGATGATGAGTTGATGCTGATGATGATGATGATGATGATGATGATGATGATGATGATGATGATGAAGCTGGTGATTATGATGGCGATAACGATGATCGTGAGGATGATACTGATGCGTACGGCGACGATCATGAGACGACAGTGATGGTGGTGAAGATGATCATGATATGGAGATGACGGTGATATCGATGATGATGTTGATGATGACCAGGAGGAGGAGAAGGAGGAGGAAGAGGAGGAGACCATTACTGTCGATGATGACGGTGATCTTGATGATGCGTTCTTCGTCGGCAAAAGAGTTGGAACTTATAGGTACATCTCTTGTGCCCCAACATGGGGCCTGGTGCTGCGGCGGTGCCGCACCGCAGCGGCGAGGCTGATGATAATGAGGAGGAGGAAGGGCAGGCGGAGGATGATACTGCTGCAACACACCCGTCCGTTTTTCAAAGCTTTCTCCTGACATGGACCTGCAAGCCCTTCCCACTATCAAAACCAGTGCAGTCTTGGAAGGTGAACACGCCATGGGCGTGCCATTCAGACAAGACCCCCACTTTGACAAGGCACTGCCTCGCATCCTGCTTCCAGAGCCTGGTCACAAAATTTTGCGAGGTGTCCAGCGATAGCCCAGCTGTGAAAATGGGTCGTGCGCCATCCGTGGAGCAGTTGCACAAAGCCTCACCTCTGGGCAGAAAAAGTTTGCCAGTGTGGACCCCTAAACCAGCGTGTTTCTAGCAGCATGTGTTGTGCAATCTAGATGGAGCGATCTGTGTGGTGGAAACTACGTGGGGCAACATATGATATGTTGTGCAATCTGTGTCGTGCAATTGAGCGGAACAGTCTATGCGGTGCAGCCTGTGTGGTGCAGTCTTTGTGGGACAATCTACGTTGTGCAATATATGCAATGGCATTCGGCCCATCCCGCCACCGTGCGGAGGAGGAGGAGACGGAGGGAGGAGGAGCAGGAACATGCGGCGGCCTGGGCAGGCCGAGACCGTGGACCCGGACAGGCTCTGCGACGGCGCCGCCAACGACAGGCGGGGGGCACCTTCCCTTGCCGGGGAGCGTCGAGGAGGCATCCTCGGAGAAGAAACATACGAATCGCGAGAGGAAGAATGCGAATCATGCGAATACGAAGTAGCAGATGACAGTTCTATCCCGACCCATGAAAGGGAAAATGAAGATGGCGATGGCTGCGTAATGAGAATCGTTCCGTCACCCCAGAGGAGGAGGGCCATCGCCGCCGCCGCCATCGCCTTCGCCGCCTCCGCTTGCCGCCGCCGCCGTCGCCACCGCCGCCGTGGTCGTCGCCGTGGCCGCCGCCGACGCTGGCGGCTGCGGCCGTCGCCGGGGTCGCCGCTGCCGCCGTCGCCGTCGCAGTCGTCGTCGGCGGCCGTCGGTGTGGTCGCCGCCGCCGCCGCCGCCGCCGCCCCGCGGCCTGGTAAATAACCGGCCGCCCCCAGCGCCGCCTTGTGCGTGATGCCGGCCTGCGCCCCCGGCGCTCCGGGGGACGCCCGGAGCTGGCTCCTGACGCGCACCGATGTGGAGGGAGAGGGAGGAGGGGATGGGAGCCTCCTCCTCCTCCTCCTCCTCCTCGCCATCGCCTCTCTGAGAGGGCGCAGAGGAATCGTCGCCAGTTTTTGGCTGGGTTTCATTCCGCGGATGAGGGGGGGGCGGATTCTCGGAGAATCTCCGCCCCTCGGCCCCTTTTGGGCTCGGACCCCGAGGCCCACTGGGTCAGGCTCCTGCAGAGCCAACTGTTCGGGACCGAGGGGGAGCGCAGCGCAGGAGGTGTGCACTTTACCTTGTCGCACCTTGCCGGTTCCCTCCCTCTTTCTTCTCTTCCTTTAACTTCTGCCTGCGCCTCGCCCCGTGATCCTTCGGTGGGGGTGTGGCGGCTTGCAGGCACGGAGCGGTCACGTGTGACTGCTCTTTCTTCCGAGCGCGCCTGGCGCTCACTTGGAGCGCGGCGTTCGCCAGCTAGTGCCGTATCCTTCTCCTCCTCCTCCGCCTCGTCCTGCCGCCGATGCTGTTCGTTGCCCCTCCTCCCCCTCCTCCTCCTCCTCCTGCTCCTGTTCCTCCTCCTCCCCCTCGTCCTCCTCCCCCTCCTCCGCCTCTTCCTCCTCGTCCTCCTCCTCCTCCTCCTCCTCCTCCTCCGTCTCCTCCTCCCCCTCCTCCTCCTCCCCCTCTTCTTCCTTCTCCCCCTCTTCCTCCTCCTCCACCTTTTCTCCTGGGGGGCAAAGCGAAGCGGATGGAAGAGAAGGAGGAGACAGATGGTTAGGATGCAGCGCGCAGTGCAGAGTGGCCAGGGATGGAGGGAGGGAGGGGAGGAGTTGCAGGGGATGGAAGATAGGAGGTGAGAGAGAGGGATGGACATGAGGACATGGAGGAGCGGGAGGAGTGCACAGCACATGTAGTGGCTCGCCCTCTTTCCTGCGGGTTTCCGCATGCGCCTTGAGTCTCGTATGCCGTACCGCCCCTGCGATCGTTTTGGCCGGCCTAGAGTCGCGCGGGTGTCCGCGCTGGCGCCGGGCGGATAAGCGGCCTGTGAACCGAGCCCGCGTGGCTGGGGCGCAGCCTTCGGAGTGGGTGGCGAGACCCCCGGCGCGCGCCGAGGCGAACAGCTGGCTCCGAGCGGCGCGCCGCCCGCGACGGCTGGGAGGCTTGCGGAGCGGAGGCCCCCCTCACGAGGCACCCCCTCACGAGGCACCCCTCACGAGGTACCCCTCGCAGGGGGGGAAGATCGGCGACGCACTGCGAGCAGGGCAGGGCCGCCGCGTGGAGGCAAAGGTTCGTGGTGAAGCGCGCCGGGGCACTGGAGGCCGGGCGTGTGTCGGGGGCGACGATCATTAGGGGCGTCGATGCATGCCTCCGACGAGGCTCCCGGGCGAATACGTCAGGCCCGCTGCTGGGCTATCCTCCCCTATCGTCGCCGCCGAGTGTGGCTCGAGCCGCTGCTGCGCGCGGGCGCGTGCGCAGCGAGGAGCCAGCGGAGGGTGGCCGCGAGATCGGCCTGGCGGCCGAGCTCCCCGCCGCGCGCGGGCGGTACCTCGCGGCGGCGCCCGCACCGCGCTCCGCTGCCCAGGTGGAGCAGGACGGCGTGACAGAGACCGAGAGGGGAGGAGGAGGATGAGGAGGAAAAGGAGGAGGAGGAGGAGGAGGAGGAGCAACGAACAGCATCGGAAGCAGGACGAGGCGGAGGAGGAGGAGGAAGCATGGATGGTCGGGGATGGGATGTGTACGGGGGAAAATGGAACGTGTGAGGGGTGTGGGATGAGGGGTAGTGACGATGATGCTGATGATGTAATTTTTTTGATGATGATGGTGATGATGGTGATGATGATGATGATGATGATGATCATCATGATGATGATCATATCATGATCATGCTGATCATGGTGATCATGATACTGATCATGATGATGATCATGATGGTGGTGAAGGTGATGGTGATGGTGGTGGGGATGGTGATGGTGGTGGTGATGGTGATGGTGATGGTGGTGGTAATGGCGATGATGGTGACTGTGATGAAGCTTGTCACGATGATGACGCTGCTGATGATTATGATAGTGACGATGGTGACGGTGTTGCTGATGATGATGATGAAGATGATGGTGGTGGTGGTGGTGGTTGTGATGATGACGACGATGGTCACACTGGTGATGATGGTGATGATAATGATGCTGATGATCATGATCGTACTGCTGATGATGACGTCGATGATGATGACGACGATGGTGATGATTGCGATTAGCATGACCTGATGATGATTATGCTGCTGCTGCGCTTGCTAATGATGATGACGACGATGACGACAACGACCGCGCCGATGATGATGATGCTGATGCTGCTGCTGATGATGATGATGATGATGATGGTGATGGTGATGCTGATGATGCTGATGGTGATGCTGATCACGCTGATGGCCATGATGGATATGCTGCTACTGAATAGGTTGATGATGATGATGATGAGGAGGAGGAGGGTGAGGATGAGGATGATGCTGGCGATGATGATGATGATGATGATGCTTATTTATGATGATGACGGTGCTGATGATGATGACGATGATGATGCTGATGATGACGATGTTGATGATGATGCTGATGATGGTGCTGATGATGATGATGATGGCGACGATAATGACGACGATGCTGACGGCGACGATGATGATGATGATGATGATGATGATGATGATGATGATGATGATGATGATGATGATGATGACGACGACGACGACGACGATGATGATGATGATGATGATGATGATGATGATGATGATGATGATTGTGTTGGCGGTGATGGTGATGGTGATAGTAGTGGTGATGATGGTGGTGATGGTGGTGGGTGTGGGTGTGGTGGTGGGGGTGTTGATGATAAGGAGGAAGATGACGGGAAGGATAATTCGCAGGAGGAAGACGAGGAGGAGACGGATAAGAAAGGGGATGGTAATGACAGGTGCGACAGGGCGGAGGTATTCGTAAGGAGCCGGGATGGAGGAGGAGCAGGAGCAGAGGGGCTACTGCCGGGAGGAGGAGGAGGAGGAGGAGGAGGAGGAGGAGGAAATGGAGGAGGAGGAGGTGGAGGGGGAAGGAGGGGGCAGACCTTCCCAGAAGGCAGCAGGAGCCCCCGCGCCTTCTGAGAAGCCCGCCGGCCGTCCGCTCGGCGCGCGCGCGGCCCCGCCCGGCCCACGCCAGGTTCATCCGGCCTGCGGCGCCCGGGCAGGTCCGTGCGGTCTTCGCGGACCCGGACCTCCTCGGTGCCGAGCCCGAGGTGCGGCTGTCGCCGTGGCCGCTCCGTGCCGCCGCCACGTCGTCGCCACGCCGCCGCAGCGCTCGCTGCCGTCGCCGCCACGGCCGCCCGCTGCCTCCGCCGCCGCCGCCGCCGCCACGGCCGCCGTCACGGCGGTGCTCTTGCCCCGAGAGGGCCGAGGAGGCCACGAGCGAGGGCGCCACCGAGAGCTCCGGATTCTGCACGCTTTCGGCTTTCGGATCCCCAGGCAGCGCATGCGCGCAGCGATGCCCAGCCGAGACATCGGGAGAGGGGAATGAGACAGATCAGTATTTGGTGAAAAGAGGGTCCAACAGTAACAGCGGTGACGTGAGAGGCCCCTGGGAGCCTCTTGGAGGCCTTTTAAGTCCATCTCGAGGCTCTGTTCGGGCCCTTGCTGGAGCACGGCCCTCATTTGACGCGCTCATGGGCCTTTTTCTGTTTTGCCCTCACTTCTCGTGCCCCCCCTGCCAGATCTCAGGGGACGGCGGCTTGTTCCCAACGGGGAAGCTGCAAGGTATCTCGCTCACTCCCACGCGTCCTCTCACCACATACGTAGCACCCGAGATTCAGCATAGGCAGAGGGCGCCATCGCATGGACAGCCATTGGAACCACAAGAGCAGAAGCCAGGTGTTTGACGCCCGCAAGGTGTGTCACTTGTGCCAGGTGCGACACGTGCGCCGGGTGCGCCACTCGTGCCAGAGGCCGAAGCGGGCCAGCCGCGCCTGGTGTGCCGCGTGCTCCACGTGCACCAAGTGTAGCGTGTTCTCCAGCCGCGCCAGGTGCGCCACGTGCACGACTCGCACAGTGTGCGCCCAGTGCGCCCAGTGCGCCAGTGCATGTGGCAGCACACGTCGGGCAGCTTGTCTGCGCCCCCCTCCGGCCTGTCAAAGGCCGGTCCGAAGGGAGGAGGGGGAGGAGGATCACCGAGCGCGCTCCACTACTCGCAAACTGCCTACTCGCAAGCACCAACACTCGTATCTCCCCCCAGCGGATCCAGGCCATTTGCGAGTAGTCGCTTTGCGAGTAGTGAAACGCGCTCGTCTAGAGGAGGAGGAGGAGGAGGAGTGTGGAAGGATGCCAGATTTATCAGTCTAGGTTCAGCATGTGGTGTGCGAGTCAGGTTTGTACCCGTGATTCGCCTGTGCTGGCTCAAGGGAAAAACATCTGCCCAATCCTCCTGCTGCCACAGTTGGTAGCGGAGCGCGGTCCAGGCGGGCGGCCATGGGTGCCGGGGAGCAGCCGTGAAGGGTAGGCTCCACCGGTGCTCTCGTGCCTCCGCCACGGCCGCGCTCAGACGCTGGGCGTGTGAGGGGATCCACGGCAATGTCATCCCAGGGGAAGACAGGGAATGGCGAGCAGACAGGAAAACAGACGGGAGAAGAGCAGCCAGGCGGTGGGGGCGCTTCGGGAAGCGCGGCACCTGGCAGCACGGTCAGCATCTCCCTAGAGCAGATCAGGGCCATCGCCGCAAGCATAGTGACAGAGACTATGACCGCGGCGGAGGCCCGGCGTAGTACGGCGAGTACAGCGGAGCCAGCCGGCGGCTGGACTGGCTGGAACGACAAGGCCTACGACGGCGACCCCTGGCAGGCCGCCGGCAGCGACCCCTGGAGCAGCGGTCGCGGCCGCCAGGCCGGGGAGCCGGCAGCAGCGGCGGCGGCGGCCGAGGCGGCAGCGCCAGACGGCCAAGCTCAGGCCGGAGGCGCGGGCCGCGGCTGGGCTGGCGGCTGGCAGGACGACCGCGGGAAGACGGGCGACGCCGGCGCGGGGTCGAGCTGGTCCAGCGGCTGGTGGGGTGACGACTGGAGGTCTCAGTCCTGGCAGGGCGCATGGGGCGGAAGCTCCAGGGGCGACTACACCGACCCCCCGGCCTGGCCAGGCTGGACTCACTACCGCCAGTGGCGGAGAGCTCTCCGCCGCTGGAACTCCAACACGGACGTCGCGCTCTGGAGACGCTCGGAGCGTTTCATGAAGCTGTTCGACTGGTCCATGCAGGCGCGATTCGAGGACATCCCAGATCACGAGCTGACGTCCAGCACCTGGCTGGAGACGCCGTTGGCCAGGATGGACCTGATGATCGGCGAACGAGAAGGAGATGAATTGAGGAGGTCCGGGCGCAAGGCTCTCTTCGAAGCCGCCCGGGAGAGCAAGGAGTCTCTCAGCCAATGCGTCTCTAGGCGGGAGGCTCAACTCCTGGAGGCTGAGGGCCACGACCTGTGGATGTCGCCGAAGCTCAAGGGCCTGTTCCTCGAGGAGGGCGCCGGGCTCTCGGCGCAGGGCATGCAGAACTTGAGGACGCTGACCCACGGCCACCTCGACTACGCGAATGTGGCCTGGGCGCTCAGGCAGATGGACGCCACGGGCTCCGAGCGACTGCTCCCTGGGCGAGCGAGCTCAGGGGCCATGATGGCCCGTGAGGATGACGTAGGGCTCGACTCTTTTCCCAGCGTAGGTGCTGATGCCTCTCAGTCTCCCTCCTTCCTCCACCCCTCTGGTCCGGTCGACGGTTCGGGCGATCCCATCCTCGAGTCAGACGACGGTGACGAGGGCTTCGATTACTTCGACGAAGACGGGGACATAGATACCGAGGCCCTGCTGGCCGAAATCGAGGACATGGATCTCTGCGAGGACGAGGTCGAGGAGACGCTCAACCTGCTGGCCAACGACCGGTCCTGGAAGCAGAATAAGGACCTGAAGCGGGCGGCCCGCAAGGACCGAGAGTACTTCCGCGGCAAGCCAGGAGGTGACCGTGCGGCACCTGCGCCTTCTCGTCCTCCTCAACGCTCGGGTCTCCGGGCTGGTGGCCGAGGAGGTGCCGAGGGACGCGGTCGTGGCCGCGGACCAGGAGGCCGAGGCAGACTGTCCCAGCAACAGCTGATGAAGGTGACCCGCTGTCGACTGTGTCGGGAGAAGGGACACTGGGGCAACGAGTGTCCCAACCCACCGGCAGCGGACAAGCCCAGGGACCGCGACAACCTGAAGAGCAGGAGCCTCTCGGCGTACACGTTCGACGGCTACGTGGGGCCCAGCGTCTCGGCCAACTTTCCCTGCTGGCAAGAGGCCGAGCAGGAGCTGTCCTCGGAGGTCTACCTGACGACGAGGGCCAACCAGGGGCTGGTCGACCCGGGGGCGGCGAGCGACTTGGTGGGCCTCGAGGCCCTCAACCGGGAGTCTCAGGCCTTGGCAGAGCTGGACATGTGCTATGTGCTGATCCCGACGCAGCATCGCAAGCCTCGGGCCGCCCACGGAGTCGGCGGTCCAGCGAAGGTGATTGCCTCGGTGCTGTTTCCACTCTGCCTAGGGGGAGCGTTCGGAGTGGTGGAGACCACCGTCCTCCTGGACGCAGTGCCCCACATCCTGAGCGTGAATTTGCTGGAGTTTCTCGGGGCAGTGATCAATCTGCCCGACAATACCATGAAGCTAGACACGCCGAAGCCGGAGGTGACCCTCACCCGGCTCGGCTCAGGGCATCGAATGGTCGACATCGTCGGCCGAGTCTCAGGCCCGTGCACAGTCCCGGAGTCAGCTCTCCGGAAGTATCCTTTTCTGTCTCTTTCCTCTTTCGTGCTGGCTGGGCGTCCGGTGCAGAAGATGTCGGACCAGGGCACCTTGCTGGATTACATCATCCCTCTCATCGTCATCTGGGGTCTCTTGAGAAGCAGCGTCAGGGCTCCAAGGAGATCTCGGACCAGGAGGTACCAGGGGGCCCGGGACATCAGGGAGACCAGGGACATCGGGGACCTGCTATGGGCGATGCTCGTGCTCGGGGTTCTAGCGGCATACGTGCTGATCGTCGGGGTCGTTCAGAGCGTGATCGAGCCTATCGAGCCATGGGCTCAGCGGGCTCGCTCCAGGACAGTCCGGGGCTTAAGATCAAGGGGGAAAGCTAAGGCCAAGGAGAACGGGTCCAGCAACCAGGACTCCGGAGCTCTCGATCCCTTCCGACAGCAGATGTCCGTAGAACGTTTCGGCTCCAGCGACAGCCTCAGTTCAGGCATCTGTCCAAGATCCCAGTTCTCCGACCAGCCCACCCTTTCGAGTGATGCTGGCAACGCGTGTACTCACAGTGGCCGCGGCCGTCCTCGTGGCGACGGTCCAGGCTGGCAAGAAGAAGGAGCCTGGCGCCAAGCAGGCGACGGAGGCGCTGTTCGAGGCCCGCCGGGCCCAGGCACAATCAGAGTCGGACAGCGAGCAGTCTACTCTCGCGCAGTTCGACGGCGTCGGGCCGCAGGCGGGGAGCTCCCCATCGGCGGGGCCAGATGCCACGGCCGTCCCGCAGGCAGCTGCGACGGTGCCGGCGTGGGTGGCAGCGGGCCTGTCACAGCCGCCTCTCCCACCGGGACCTCCGCCGCCGGATCGGCCCGCCCCACTCGGGCTGTTCCCTCAGGGACAGCCAGCGGCGCCAGGGCAGCCTCCAGCCGACCCGATGCCCTGGGCCGCGGCCCAGGCCGCCGCAGCGGGGTGGCCGCCGGCCCCCAGCGGACTCCCGACGGGACCCCAGGCCGCGGCAGCGGCGGCGATCGCCCCAGGGCCGGAGCACCTGGCCCCCCTGACGGGTCCCGCGGCGAGCAAGCCTCCCCCTAGGCCAGCGGCAGCATCGGCGGCAGCTCCTGCCGCGGGTTGTCCCCACCCGAGGGACAGAGTGAAGTTCTTCGGCAACCAGTGGGGCAGCGGCAGCAAGTGCGCGGCCTGCAAGGAGAGGCTCACCTGGATCCCAGCCGCGGCCATGGCTCCAGGGGGCCCCTCCCGACCACCGACGGCGGCCGAGGCAGCCCGGGCGGCGGCAGCCTCAGCCCAGAAGGCGGTCGAGATCCTGCAGAGCGACCCGGAGTTCAGAGCCGGGGGGGCAGCGCTGACGGTGGTGAACAGCTTGAGCGGGCTGCTCCAGGGGCTGCAGTGGCACCTGCAGACGCTCCCGGAGGGACTGAGGCAGTTCGGCCGGGTGCAGGAGGCGGTGGACCGCATGATCGAAGTGGTGATGGCCGCCCAGAACCAGCCCACCGAGACACTCGAGGGCCTGCAGCAGATCTACCAGGGCATCACGCACATCAAGGGGACGCTGGCGGTGATGGAGGACCTCGGGGAGTCCCTCGACGTGGTGCACGAGCAGGTGAACACCATGCAGGCGTCCATCTCCAACCTCGAGGCGTCCGTCGGGCAGCTGGGCCAGATGATGGTCCAAGTGGGAAATGCCGTGGCGGGGGTCGTCAACGTGCTGAACGACCCTCAGGCGGCGGCGGCGGCGGTCCAGACGTATCACCAGCAGCTCAGCCAGGCGAGCGGGAGTGCGGCGCCGGGGAGTGGAGAGCCACCTCCCCCCCCGATGTGGGAGCCTCCTCCCCCGGAGGACGGGCCGAGCGGCAGCGGCGGACCGTATCAGCAGAGCCCGACAACCACGACCACGATCATGACGGGGCCCACCGCGACGGGGACGGTCTCGGAGCCCCTCCCGACGATCCCGGAGCAGATGGGCGAGACGTGGGAGGTGCTGTCCGACGCCGGACTGCCGGGCCTCATCTGAGTCAGCCATGGGCTGGCGCTGCTGCGCGGCTGAGTCTCGCCGCATGCTTCACCGCCTGCAGTTGTTCACTTTCTGGCGCCGCGAGCGCACCTCACAAAGGCAGCGAGTCTCCCAGCGAGAATCGGGAAGTCCCGAGCGGACTCCCGGCTTTTGAACTTGAGTGGTTAGACGGTGACAGGTACGACGATGACCACGAGGTCGCGTGTGGGTCCCGAGTGAGAAGAGCCCTCGCCGACAGAGCTTAAGGGGGAGAGACGAATCGAGTTGGGGAAGGTTCCTCCGGGGACTTCGTCTCGGGTCGACGGGCCAGGACGGCCTTCATCGAGGTCTTCTCCCCCCCCGCATCGCGCCGGCAGTCGACAAAGCCGGGGCTCCCATCGGTTCTCGAGCGAGCTGGGACCGCAAGTTGGGTTGGGACTCCTCTCGCCGTCGGGACGTCGGGGAACTCTGGAGAAGGATCCGGCTCGAGGAACCCGAGATGATCTGGCTGTGTTCCGAGTGCCGAGCGTTCTCAGCTATCAACCAGCTGAATCGCGATCGGATGGCTCCCGGCGATTGGCATCGGTTAGTCCAGGAAGGTCTCCGCGATCTTATCCTCTGTATGGAGATAGCGGATCATCAGGTGTCTCGGGGTCGCTTCTTTGCCTTCGAGCATCCTTTGTACGCGTCCTCCTGGACCACGGAGGTGGTGCGAACGATTCTCGGGCTCCCGGGGGTTAAAAGATTGAGGATCGACATGTGTAGGTTTGGCATGAGAGTTGACGATCGAGGACTGAACAAGAAGCCTACCGGGATCATGTCTAACCACCCTCACCTCCTGAGGCTTTTGGAAGGCAAGCTGTGCTCAGGAGATCATCAGCACGCCGTTCTGGAGGGAGGCTCGGTCACCACTAAGGCGTCTCGCTACCCGCCACAGTTCGTTCAGCTCGTGGCGAGAGCCGTGGCGGAGCAGTGGGGTGGGGCGTCGAGGCATCTCCGACCCACGTGGGCCGGGCTCTCCGAGGGTGCGTTTCCGGGAGAAGACGAGGCGGCGGAAGGCGAGGACGCGGCGGAAGCAGAATCCGACGACAGTGGGGACGAGCCAGAGACCAGGGGACCGAGCGCCAAGGCCCATACGGGCCCAGGTCCCGAGGAACCCGAGCCCCGGGAAGAGGAAAAACGACTCCTGTACAAGCTCCACGTCGACATGGGCCACCCAGACACCCGTAAATTCATCAGGGTGCTCCGGGCCGGGGGGGCCAAGAGGCATCTCCTCCGGTGGGTGGGCAAAGGGTTTAGGTGCTCGGAGTGTGCTGAGAGAGCCAGGACCGGCGTGCATCGCAGGGTGGCGATGCCACGCGCCTTCCGATTCAACCATATAGGTGGGGTCGACCTCGATTTCCAGGGGGTCACCCACCCCTTCCTGAACATCGTGGATCACGGATCCAACCTCCAGGTCGTCGTCCGCGTGCCCAATGCCCAGTCCGCCTCGGTTTGGTCCAAGTTTCTCCGATCCTGGATCCGTCCGTTTGGGGCCCCCCACTTCGTGATCTCGGACGGGGGTTCCGAGTTCGGCTCCAGGTTCGCCCGAGGGATGGAGCAGTGGGGTATCTGCCAGCACGTGTGCGACGCGGATTCCCCCTGGCAGAACGGCAGGGTCGAACGACATGGGGGTTGGGTGAAGGAGCGTGTGAAGGCCGAGGTCGACGCGGGCTCCTCTCTTCCCGGGAATCTTCAGGAGCTCGATGATCTGGTGACGGAGTTAGCGGCTCACAAAAATAGGTACTGGCACAGAGGGGGCTTCTCCCCCCTTCAGCTGGTCTTCGGAGAGAACCCCAGGCTGCCCCATGATATTTTGTCAGACGACCACAAGGGGTTGCCGGGGTGGCAAGACTCCGTCAGGCCCGCCTCAGAGCAAGATGAGGCAGGGGCCGAGTTCTCCAGGGCCCAGGAGGTCGGGGCGGCCGCCCGGCGGCTCGCCATGGAGACCACGTCTCGCGAGAAGATCAGCCGCGCCTCGAGAGCCAAGGCCCCGGGGACCCGGACTTTCACCCCGGGCCAGTGGAGTGGGTCTTCATTTGGAGGCATTTCTCTAGGACCTCCTCCCGTGCTGACGCTTTAGGTCGCAGGCGGGACGGTTGGACGGGTCCCGGGGTCGTGGTGCTGGCCGAAGGCGGGTCGCCGGTGTGGGTCGCGGTGAGGGCTCGTCTTTGGAAGTGCAGCGTGGAGCAGCTCAGGCTGGCGAGTCCAGAGGAGGAGTACGGGCTGCAGCTGGCCCAGGACCCACAGTGGCAGCAACTGCTGCAGGCTGCCCAGACTCGCCGGGTCACCGCCGTCGATGTCATGAGAGAGGGCCCCCCCCCCGGACGAGGCTTGGGACGAACCGTCTCAGCCTCAAGCGGACCCGGGGCCGCGAGTGTCTGGCGGGGGACCCGAACCAGCGGAGGAGGCCGTGTTCCAGTCCCACCCCCGTCTTGGAGACCGGGCCTCCTGTCCCGAGAGGGCGACCGGTCAGGCTCGGGGGGGGCTCGTCTAGGGCCGAGCCCCCCTCGACGCTCCACTCGATCCCAGAGACCGAGGAGCTCCGGTCGGAGCCTCCGACGGCGCTCCCGTCTCCACGGGGGTCGGACAGTCTCGAGGTCCCGGGGACCACGGCCGAGTCGAGAGACGCGTCTACTCCTCCTCTCGAACCCGCCCCCTCTCCTCCGATTCCCTCTCCGGCCGGTTCCCTCCCCTCGTCTCTTCCTCCGTCTCCTCCGCCCACTCCACCTCCAGGCCTCGACCCTCCTCGAGGTGAGAAGGCTCGCCGATTGGCGCAGCCCGAGGACGTTCCCTGGTGCATCCGTTCGTCCGAGGCCTCTCGCCGGGCGGCGAGCAGCCCGCCCGAGACGAAGCGGGCGCGCCTCGACGAGGCGGCGGACGAGGGCGTCCGGCCGCCCGCCACAGGGGAAGGGAATGAAGGGAACTCCTCCTCCCCCCCCTCCGGTGGTGGTGGTGTCCAGGCCTCCTCCTCTCCTCCTCCTGGCTCCTCCCCGGCGGACCCGGCCAGGCCAGGGGTGATCAGGGGGCGCGAGCGCTCACGCTCCGTGTCCGAGATTGCGAGAGACTTCGAGAGTAGAGGACGCCCCCGCTCGAGATCCCCCCCCGGGGTCGAGGGCCCTCCGTCGGAGGACTTTTGGGTGTTTCCGGGGTCCGAGGGTTTGTCAGCGCGGTCAGTCCGCGAGGGCCGGGCCGAGGAAACGAGAGGGGGTGACGGTGGGGTTTTCGCGGCGGGCCGAGGGGGCGAGGTCAGTTCAAAGAAGCTCAGTCCCGATGAGCGGGCCAAGTTCGACGCCTCTGACAAGAAAGAGTGGGGGGCCATGATGCAGTCTGGAGCTGTCGAGGTCGTTTCCCCCAAGCAGGCGGATAGGGTCAGGAAGCTTCACCCCGACCGCATCATTTCATCGAGGATGGTGCGGAGGTGGAAGCCGGTGGAGGGTACTTTCGTCGATCCGGTCGCGAAATCCCGCTGGTGCGTGCACGGGCACCGGGACCCCGACTCCGGAGCGCTGGCGGTGTACGCCCCCGCACCGCAGACGTCGCCCATCATGATGTTTCTTCAAATCATGATGAACCTGTCCATGTGGGGGGACATCGCGGATGTCAAGAACGCGTTTTGCCAGTCAGATCCCATGAAGCGGGCGCGAGGTGAAATATACGTTGAACCGTGTGACGGGGTGGACGTCCTCCCAGGATCCCTCATCCGTCTCCTGGTCAACGTGTATGGCCTTGATGATGCTCCGATGGCGTGGAGGCGAACCGTAGTGAAGTATCTGCAACAGCACGGATTCGCGAGGAGCCTCCTGGAACCGTGCTGGTGGATTCGCTACGGCCCGGGCGGCGACATCCAGAATATGATGCTATTGGAGGTTGACGACCTCATGATTGCTAGCTCGTCCCCGGAGTCCCGGGCGTGGCTTCGAAAAACTCTGGAGGCACGCTTCACCTTCGGCAAGTACCGTGACTGTCACGGAGGTCCGGTGGACTTCGCCGGCCGCAGGCTCACCTTCCATCCCCAGAAGGTCCAGGTCGACCAGGAAAAATACATACTTGAGGAGATCCGGTCCCTGTCCGTCGCCAAGGGCCGGATGGGGTGCAAGGGCGCCCCCCTGGAGCATGACGAGTTCACCTCCCTCAGGTCCCTGGTCTATAAGTTCAACTGGGTTGGGCGGGAGGCGAGGCCAGAGGCAGCTGGCATCGCCAGCATCCTGGCCAGCCGGCTGAGAGCGCCCACGATCCAGGACGTGCAGCTGGCCAACAAACTGGTGCGCCACCTCAGAGCCACGGCCTCGAGGGGCCTGACGGTGTGGAAGCTTGACCCGGAGTCCTTCGCCTTCGTGTCCTTCTCGGACGCCGGGGGAGTGGGTGCAAACGCCAGCATGAGCGACGAGAGAGGCCTGCCGGAGGACCCCACCCAGGGAGCCTGGGTGGTCCTGGCGACCGACCGGGCCACCATGAGCAACCAGACGGTGAAGGCTTCACTGCTGGGCTGGCGGTCGTGCAAGCTTCGTCGCAAAGTACCTTCGACGCTGGCCGGGGAGACCCAGGCGCTATCCGCAGCTGTCGCCGAGGTCGAGTTTCTGCAGGTCATGTACCGTGACGTGATCTTCAGGGATGTGGACATCCCCGACTGTCGGAGGGCCTCCGGGCCCTTCACGACTGTCCTGAGGACAGACTGTGCGCTGGGGGCCCGTGAGGGCCAAGTCCACGTGGTGGACGCGAAGTCCATCTACGATGCGATGCAGAAGGAGGGGAACGCGAGCGCCAAAGACAGGAGAACGGCCCTGGACCTGGCGATCATATGTGAGGCGCTCGAGCGAGCACACGGTCGATTGCGGTGGGTACCGCACGGCCGAATGCCAGTCGACTCCCTCACGAAAGACGACATCACCAAAAGTAATGCTGCATTATTTGACTTGATGGCCCATGGCCGCCTCAGCTTGGTAGATGAAGGGGGCGAGCTGGATCGGAGACGGACGTGCCCAGGACTCAAGGGCCGATCCCAGTCGGCCTCTCGTCGAGAGCTGTCCCAGACCGAGACCTTCGTCACCTGGAGGGAGTTCCTGGCCCAGGATGGTGGTGGTGGTGGTGGTCTCCTCCTCTCCTCTCCCCTCTCCTGCGATCCCTGCTCTCGGCCGGCCGGCTCTCTACCTTTTCAGTAATTTTCTCCTGTTTTCCCACTTCCTAGGAGTGGGGATGTCACTGACGGGGGCCGTGGGGGAAACGGCCCTCTCCTTTTTCCGTGCTGGTTTTCAGGATTTTCCCTGCTTCCCGTCATCACTGACGTCGGGGAGCTGAACCTACTAGAAATTCTGACGAGTGTGGAAGGATGCCAGATTTATCAGTCTAGGTTCAGCATGTGGTGTGCGAGTCAGGCTTGTACCCGTGATTCGCCTGTGCTGGCTCAAGGGAAAAACATCTGCCCAATCCTCCTGCTGCCACGAGGAGGAGGAGGAGGAGGAGGAGGAGGAGGAGGAGGAGGAGGAGGAGGAGGAGGAGGTCAGCCTGGTGTATTGTCGGGACGCTGAACCGCGGACCACGGGGCGCTGGGTTTTGGGGCCGTTGCTCGGAGATCTGGGTCGGGGAGCTTGCGCTTGGCTGCGGTTCGCCGTGGCCAGAGGAACGGCATCTCTGTCTCTTGATCTGCGTTCTCTGCTGTCGGGCCGAGGTGCAAGATCGAGTTCGATTCGGGGAGGGTGCCCTCGTGTTCTTCGTGCTTGTTCTCTGCTGCCGGGCCGTGGTGCAAGATCGAGGTCGGTTCGGGGAGGGTACCCTCGTGATCCTCGTGTGTGTTGGATTGTGCGTTCTTTGCTGGCGGAACGAGGATCGAGGTCTGTTCGCGGAGGGTACTCTCTTGATCTTCGTGTGTGTTGGATGCTCTTGCGCGTCCCAGGGAGGGTGCCCTTAAAAGTTCTCTGTGTGTCTTGTCCGACGGAGGGTCTCAGGTTCTCGAGGGGTGTTCTTCTGGCCCAGGTCCGATTGTATCTCCGTCTCTTGTTCTGCGTTCCTTATGCTAGCGCGGTGACTGTGCGGTACGATAGGTTCGCGTCGTGTCGACCGGCGGCGGACCCGCCGCCGGCGTTCAGCGTTGAACGCCGCCGGGTACCTGGCATCTGTCGATGCTGAACGGTCGGACGTTTCGGATACGGCCGATCGTTCAAGGTTCAACGATCCAGCGCGGTGTCAGCAACCAACGCGGCGGTCGACACGACACGAAGCCGCCGTACGTGCACCCGCGCTGGCTCAGCAGGGCTCGGAGGGCCCGTTCTCGAGGCGAGGCGGGCCGCGGCCAGCTGAGCCGTCTTCTTGTTGTTATTCGTCCAGTGCAGTCGGACCTGCAGCGGAGAGCCATGCCAAGCAGCACCCTGCTTGCCTCCAGGGTGGAGGGTTTCTCCGAAGGGCTGCGGCGACCCGTCTCCCCCTCCTCCTCGCTCCTCCTCCTAGCCATTTCGGCCCAGATGCGATGTGGGCTGGCTGATCCGTGGCACTCCATAGTGTGCCCGTCCTTCCTCGGCACATGCGCGCGCCGCAGGTAGGTTGGTGGCTGGCCGTCACAATGCAGTTTCTTGTTGCCATTGGTCGGGGGTGGACAGACCTCCTACCCTGACGCGTCGATTAAGGAATTGGCCGTTTTCGCTTCGCGAGAGGGCGTCGCGGCCGTCAGTTTTGCGGGTCCAGTTCCCCGTCGGTTTCGGTCCCAGTCCGGTTTCACTAAGGGGAGGTCCACTAAAGGGAGGTTTGTCCACCGCCGAATTGGGACTTACAACCCGTTGGCTTCGAATTCCTGGGATCGACTTGAAGATACTGCTGCTGCTACTCCGAACTTCGACGTGCGGGCCTTGGTGGGCACGAAACAACGGCTTGGCTCAAGTTGGCTCAAGTTGGCGCTGGCGCCAAGGAGCCACACATCTGGTACTCTACACTTTTACCCAATCCCTGATCTCTTTACCCCATTACATCTGCAATTGTTCTTGATTCATCTCGGTACGCATCATGTCCTCTCCTGTATCTTCACCCGTATCTTCACCCGTGCCCAAGAAGGGCCGTGCGGACGAGGTAATCAGCGACGACGAGGAGCTGAAGGAGGTGGAGGACCCAGGCAAGGTGACCATGGGAAACATCCAGAAGCTGTTGCAGGCCGAGCTGAAGCCGGTGAAGATGTCTGTCGATAGGTTGTTGGGGGACTTGTCTACATTCAAACGGGAAGTACGCAAGGAGCTCGGAGAGATGGGATTGCGTTTGACCGGAGTGGAGGAGAAACACGAATCTCTCCAGAACGAGCTTAACAAGCTCAAGGGGGACCTCGATAGCATCCAGATCAGCAACACCAGCACGGCAGCGCAGCAGGCTCAGAACGAGAACCTGACGGTGGTCTTCGGCAACGTCCCCAACGCCGACACCATCGACAAGGTCAAGGAATGGTTGCACAAGCGGTGCAAGGACACGGGCGTCCCCGCCCCCCCGGACCCATTCTTCAAGGGGCAGGAGTTCAAGAAAGTGGCATTTGTCAAGTGCCCTTCTATTGCGTATCGGGAGTCGCTTATTTCCATCATTCGGCAGTCTCCCCAGGGGGCCTCAGAACAGCCTTGGGCAAAACTTGACCTGCCCCTGGGTCCCCGCACGGTGGAGTCAGCGCTCTTCGCCTTCAAGCGTCTGTTGCTCCAGTGGGGCTACGGCAAGAAGGAGGTCGAGGTTGACACCCAGAACCACGTGCTGAAGGTGGCGGGCGAAGACATCGTCACGGCGGAGGTGCGCGACTACACGCTGCAGCTGAAGTGGTGCAGCGGCGAGTGGGAGAAGTGGGAGGACCTCCAGCACTCCCCAGAGCTTGCCGCCCTGACGTCCACTGTACAATCGCGGCTCGATAGGGCCAAAGAGTACACCTCGGGCTCGGGCAGGGCCCGTGGGGGCCCGATGTGCGACAGTCACGGAGTCAGTTTCTGTTGGGAAGAGCCCCCCTTCCCCCTCTCTGGATGGGATGCTCCTGCTGCCGCTCATGACCCTCCGTGTGTCTTTGCTCGGGGCGGTGTGTATCGATGCTGTTTTTTTTTCATGCTGACGGGGCGGTGCGCGGGGCTTTCTTACCGGGCGAGCGGGGAGTTCACGCTCGCATCATCGCTCGACGTGGGTATCGCGAGGGGATTATGTAAAGTTCCTGCCGTTCGTCATCTTTGTTATGCTGTGCCTCCTGCTCTGCTTGACTTTTCTCTATGTGACTTTGTCGGTGGCAATTTTGCTCAGCTACAGCTGCGTCTGTTCTCCCTGGGCCTCTCAGAGCGATTCGTTCGCGACCTGGGCTCGGCCGTGGGCGCCCCCCCCCCCCCGACTGGGCGGCCAACGCCTCGGCGGCCGTGGTCGGCGGCCAAGAGGGCAAGAAGCGGAAGCTGAGCTGGCTGGCCGAGCAGGCAAAATCGATAGGTGGAGACTTGCGAAAGAACCTCGCCATCGTGCTCACAAAGTTGAGCTTGTCCAATGCGGCAGAACTTCGAGACGCATGTGGAGTGGCGTTCGTTACCTAACTGGTCGCGGCCGAGCAGGTCGCGGTCGCAGCGGCGAAGGCGGCGGGGGCGCTCTGCCACCAGGAGATCCAGAAGAAGAAGGAGGCGGGCACCGAGAAGGAGTCGCTGGGCCCACCGTTCGTCCACGTCTGGGCGGCCCTCATCAAGGCTTTGGGCGCGGACCCGCAGGCGGACATCGGCGCGAAGCAGATCCTGGAGACGTGCTGGGGCGGGGTGGCGCTGAAGGTGCAGGTGGCCGAGTTGGCCGATCAGGTACGTCATTGTCGCGCGCGCACGACGCGCAAGCAGGAGGCGAAGTGGGAGAAGCTGCGCCTGACCTTCGGCGTGGACCACCGCTACGGCGAGCTGGAGTCGGCGCTGATCTCGTACTCCAGCAAAGTGGGGCAAAGGAAGCACGGGCCAGCGCCTCGTGGAGCCTTGGGGAGAGATGCGTCCAAGATTTTGGAGCAGCTCACGGCGTGGGTGCAGTCAGTTTTGAGCAGCATGGCGCCATCAAGTGTCAGTCGAGCGGGGACTGGTCTGACTGGCCCGAGCACGGTGTCACCGAGTGCCGGTCGAGCGGGGACTGGACCGAGAGGTGCTGCTCCATCGTCGTCGTGTGCCACTCCCGCGGGAGGCGAAGTTCCTCGATTTCCTCTTGCTCCCGCGGCGACCAGCGCGCCTAGAGAGAGGTGCATAGTTCTGCCAGCCGTTTTCAAAATTCCAGCCCGTTTCAGGGCCCCAGCTGAGCGCGGAGAGCTCTTCCCCACCTTCCCTCGTCCTCGAGTTCTGCGGTTGCTGATGCTTGCCCTCCCTCCGCCCCCGCTCCTCAGGACTTTTCACTTTCCGATTTCCGTTATTAGCAACAAATACGGGGTGTCTCAGGACCCGGGAGGATTCTTTTTGTGCCCAAGGTCCGAACGCAGCATGTGTAAAAAAAACGCCCCAGGTCGAATGCCAGCGGAGTTTAACTGCGAGAGAGTGGCGGTGCCATCGTCCCCCTCAATGGCACTTCCCAGTTTCAGGGCGGGTCGAGGCCCGTGTGGGTTCCACATGCGGCACCAACCGTTGTGGGAAGCTGCATCGCTGATGCCACTCAGGTGCTAATTTTTCCTCACACATTATGGTCGTAGGCACATGCGATAGCACTCCAGAGTTGCCATGCCTTGCTTTGCTCCTCCTCCTCGTCCTCCTCCTCGCTCCTCCTCTTCCTCTTCCGCCACTTCCTCCTCCTCCTCCATTTTCTCCTCCCCCTCCACCTCCTCCTCGTCCTCCTTCTCCTCCTCCTTCTCGGGTCGCCTACGGCCCTGGGGGAATCCGTGCACTCCAGGGTGCAATGGGCTTTTTGGGGTTCGATGGTTTTGCTGCGGAGAGCGGGGCGTTCCCACACCAGAAAAACCAGAGGACGGCTTCTTGTGGTCGGTCCCCTTTTGTAGGACAGAAACGCATCCGTCAAGAACATGGGACCCTTCGCCCGCCAAAACACACATAACATTTAAGGGAACCCTTCCCCGGATGCACAACAGCATCCAACAAGGACGAAACTCATCAGGTCAGGTTAACCTTCCCGAACCGACCTCGATCTTATACTTCGGTCCGGCTGTTCGGTTGTGCGGCGCGCGCGCCCACAGCCACTCGGTACAGGTCTCGAGAGCGAGGGTGGGCAAGCGCACGGCGTTTCCTCTTCGGCATTAACGTCAGAGCCAGTGCAGAGTGACTTGGCATCGCTCGGGCGTGTGCACGTTGCCCGGTGAGGACCATCGAGGAGCATCCTGGACCATCGATCGAAACATGCACGGGGAATGGACGTCCGAGCGATGGCGAGGTGATCGAGGGTCGCCCAGTGATGGTCCAGCTTTTGTCGCAACGCGCTTGTCTACGCTATGAAGCAACTCGGCCTGGAGACCTTGAGATCTCTGGCAAGACCGCCGAAGAGCTTCCTTGCAGCGGGTCAAAGCACCCAAAACGCAGTGTGCCATCTTTGCAACGTGATCCCAGAGGTTCCTCTGGAAATCGATGTGAGCAACATCCTTCGGGGCCCTGTCCCTGTTCCTTCTCTTCTCTTGTCGCCCTGTCCACCTCCCTCCTCCTCCTCCTCCTCCTCCTCCTCCTCCTCCTCCTACTACTACTACTACTACTACTACTACTACCCCCACCTACTACTACTACTACTACTACTACTACTACTACTACTACTACTACTACTACTACTACTACTACTACTACTACTACTACTACTACTACTACACTACTACTACTACTACTACTACTACTACTACTACTACTACTACTACTACTACTACTACTACTACTACTACTACTACTACTACTACTACTACTACTACTACTACTACTACTACTACTACTACTAACTACTACTACTACTACTCCTGCTGCTGCTGCTGCTGCTACTACTACTACTACTACTACCACTACTACCACTACTACTACTACTACTACGACGACGACGACGACGACGACGACGACGACGACGACGACGACGACGACGACTACTACTACTACTACTACTACTACCTTTACTACGACGACTACTACTACTACTACTACTCTATACTACTACTACGACTACTACTACTACTACTACTACTACTACTACTACTACTACTACTACTACTACTACTACTACTACTACTACGACTACTACTACTACTACCACGACTACTACTACTACTACTCCTACTACTATTACTACTACTACTACTACTCTTACGACTACTACTACTACTACTACTACTACTACTACTACCACGACTACTACTACTACTACTACTACTACCACTACTACTACTACTACTACTACCACTACTACTATGATTACGGTAGGTTTGCGTCGTGTCGACCAGCGGCGACCCCAGCGCGGGCGTTCAAGGTTGAACGCCGCCGGCGGCCCAGAATCGATCGATGTTGAACGATTGGACGTTGCGGAAACGGCCGATCGTTCAAGGTTGAATGATCCCCGCGGTGTCAAAAACCAACGCCGGGGTCGACACGACACGAACCTGCCGTACTACTACTACTACTATTACTTCTACTACTACTACTACTACTACTACTACTACTACTACCACTACCACTACTACTACTACTACACTACTACTACTACTACTACTACTACTACGACTACTACTACTACTACTACTACTACTACTACCACTACTACTATGATTACTACTACAACTATTACTTCTACTACTACTTCTACTACTACTACTACTACTACTACTACTACACTACGACTACTACGACTACTACTACTACTACTACTACTACGACCTACGACTACTACGACCTACTACTACTACTACTACTACTACTAGTACTACTACTACTACTACTACTACTACTACTACTACTACTACTACCACCTTTACTACTACTACCTTTACCACTACTACTACTACTACTACTACTACTACTTCTACTACTTCTTCTTCTTCTACTACTACTACTTCTACTACTACTACTACTACTACTACTACTACTACTACTACTACTACTACTACTACCACTCCTACTCCTCCTCCTACTCCTACTCCTCCTCGTACTCCTCTTCCTCGTCCTTCTCGTCCCCCCCGGAGTCCGAAGTTGGACGATCTCCTCCTCCTCCTGTTTCCTTGTTCCTGCTAGCATGAGGGCGCTCCGCACGCTGCCGTTCCTTCACCTCCTTCTCCTCCTCCTCCTCCTCCTTCTCCTCCTCCTCCTCCTCCTCATGAACCTTCTCGAGCTCCCTCTTCTGTCGTCCCCCTCCCGCCCCTCCTCTTCTTCTGCTGGCTTGCCTGCCGCCCTCCTCCCCATGCAGGTGCTCGACCTCAGCTTCTTGCCCGTAGGCCGGATCGTGCTGCAGCTGACAGACGCATCCGGGAGGAGCGGGCCCCTCTCCAGTCTCGTCTTCGTCGCCGCCGCCCCCTTTCCGCACTCTCGCCCCACTGTCTAAACGACTGTCCCTCTACAGGAGGAGTATTCAAAAGTAGTAAAAAAATAGTCCGAGGACGATTTTTGTCTAATTTTTTGGTGGTTGTTTTTTTTTCTGTTTTTTTGACATTTGTTTTCGCCCAAAATCCCCCTGTATGGGGGACATGCCCGACCTAGTGCTAGCCCTTTGTCCCGTCATACTGTATTCCATTGCGTGTTTCTCGGCGCTCCGGCCCCGCCGCGCTTAGCCCCCCTCGCGTGGACCCTCGCGGGCACCGTTCACCGCTCTCCGCTCACCCTCGTCCCACCTTCCCGGGTCGGACCGCAGGGGAGGATGTGGAAAGAGGGGGAGTGGGGATGAAACTGCTGCGTGCAGCCGGCTTCGTCCACGCCGTCGGGCGCCTTCTCTCTGTACGTTTGCGCCTCTGGCGCCGGGAGGCGCCTTGAAAATCAGCTACGTGAGCTGATTCGCGGATCCCCCTTTCACCGCCCCCCTTTCGGCCAACCCGACCTTCCCACCTACCTCGGTTCTCCTCTTCTCTCCTCGCAGCTGAGCCTTAGCCCCCAGTCCCCGATCTCCAACCGAAATCAGGCCGCTCGAGAAGAAGGGGAGACTCGGGGAGTCTGGTTGGACGCACCCCTATGGAGTATGGACGCCCTCCGTTGTATCCTCGGTTTGGCCAACAGCATCTGGTCCAGCCGAACTCCCCACAAAGTCGGGGGTTGGGGTCCATATCCTCCGTCATTTCACCGCCTCTCATTTCTGCCCCGCATCTCCTCTTTCCCCTCGGTTTCGTCCTCGTTTTTGGTCACCCCTCCCCGTTGCGCCACCAGACGGGCGGGCCGGGCTGGTTTTCCAAATCTGGTTGTTGCAGCGCCGCGCACGAAAAAAGCGTCCAGCACGCACGACGATGTTTATCTGGTCATGTATAACTGTGTCTCTCGCGTTAGCACCGCGCGCATTCGTCGTAGACGACGTGTCAAACAGGTGCAAGGATGGAGTGCGGGTGATTGCTGCATGTCGTTATCTCTTCTGCGCCGCGCGCACTCGTCTCAGGCGGGCCCTTTTCGACATTCGTCACTCGCTTTCTAGCGCGGCGCACACTCGCCTTAAGCATCCAATAATTCATTCATTGGAATGATGGGTATTCGTTTAAGATTTCATCAAATACGGACACCAGAATTGCAATAGAGTGCGATAGTCGCCCCGATGGAAGGTGTTCCATTTTCAACTCGGGGCTTTAGCTAGACACTTTCCTGACCTTAATGTCCATCAGAGTGAGGGGGGGCGAACGGTCATTTAGTGTCCCTGGTTGCGTGGTTGAAGTCGGCTTCCGCGTTGCGGATTGTTGTTGTTCCTGTTCTTGTTCTTGTTATCGTTGTTGTTGTTGGTGGTGGTGGGTGTTTGTTGTTTGTTGGCTGTTGCCTGTTGTTTGTTGGCTGACGATTAGTGTTTGTGTTTTGTTGTTTATTGTTTGTTGTTTGTTGTTTGTTGTCGTCGTCCCGCCCGCGACCCGGCCCGCGACTCACCCGTGACGCACCCGCGACGCACACGCGACCAACCCGCGACCCAATTCGCGACCCACCCGCGACCCACCCTACAACCCGCCCGCGCCCGCACGCGACCCACGGTGCGACCCATCCGCGACCCATCTGCCACCCACCCACAACCCACCTACGACGCACGCGCGACCCGCGCGCGACCCACCCGCCCTTCACCCACGACCGGGCCCGCGACCCACCCGCGATCCACCCCGCGACCCACCCGCGACAGCCGCGACCCTCCCGCGCCCGTTCCGTCTCTCTTATCCGCGACTGCGGGTTGCTACGTATTCTTGTTTGCGTTCTTTTAGCTCGAAGGCTGCAGGGCGGTTGCTTTTCAAAATTGGGCTCTCGCCTGGACGGCAGGACCATGGGTCGCTCGTCTTTCAGAGGGCGCTTGCCGTAGCGAGAGGAACCATGAGTGCTTGCGTTGACTTCTGGGACGGGAGGGTGTGCTGCACCACCGTTTTGTGCATCCGGGGCTTGCTCTGGTTCTCCTCACTCCATCCGGCTTTCTCCCCGGCCACAGCGCTTGAGTGGCCATGAAAGGTATCTATTTGGAGAGTGGTGGGGAAGGGCACGTGCATCTACTCTTGGACCGTTTGGGCGAGCTCTATGGGGTCTCTTGGCCCGTCTTGAGGCCTCCGTGGCTCCCAGAAATCCGGAAATTTGGGGCCCGGGCCCCTCAAAGAATCTTCCGGATTTAGGACTCAGGGGTTGAGCAAGGGACCTGGGGACACCCCAATTCGTGCCGCAGGGGCACGGGGGCGGATCTTGAGGGGGGTGGAGAGGGGCACCTGCGTCCACTCCGCCTCTCGTTCCTCGTCGAACGTCGGCTTGAAGCCCTTTAGTGCCGTCGTGGCCGTGACTGACCCTCAGCCTCTCCTGGTCCTGCTTCTGGACCAGCGCTCCTGTTTCTATTCTTGCTCACCTCCTGCCTGCCCTCCTCCTCCGCATCCTCCTCCCCCTCGTCGCCATTCCTTGAACAGCTACATTGGGGCATGTCCGTGTTTTCTCACGGCTGTTAGCCCCCACCGTGGAGAGGATGGACGCGCCGATGGTCGTGCGCGGCCAGCCCTACCGCCTGTTAGTCACGATCCTGGACACGTCCGGCGAGGCCCCTTCTGGGAAGGACGAGGATGATCATTTCGATGAGGATGATGCTGCTGAGATCATGATGGTAATCGTGAGGTGGCGATGATGTTGGTGACGAGGATGCTAACGCTGCTAATGGTAATGGTAAGGGATGATGGGAGTGATGATGATGATGCTGATGATGATGCTGATGATGATGATGATGGTGGTGGTGATAATGAGAATGATGGCGATGTTGATAATGGTGATGTGTGTGTGATGACAATGGTGACAACAATGACGACGATGACAGTGGTGACGATAATGGTGATTGTGATGTATGTGGTGATGAGGGTTATGATGTTGGCGACGATGGGGATACTGATGAGGATGCTGATGCTGATGACGATGATTATGACGATGATGTTGAGGCTAATTCTGATGATACTGGTGTTGATATTGATGATGCTGATGGTGATGATACTGCTGATGGTGATTATCTTGATGATGACGATGCTGCTGATGTGGATTATGGTAATGCTGATGCTGATGCTGCTGATGATGCTGATGCTGCTGATGATGATGACGATGATGAAGATGGTGATGGCCATGCTCATGATGATGCCGCTGCAGATGATGCTGATTAATGCTCTGTTGCCAGCGATTATGACGATGCTGCTGGTGTTGATGATGGAGATGATTGAGATGATGATGATGCTGATGATGATGCTGATGATGGTGATGATGATGATGATGATGATGATGATGATGATGATGATGAGCAACCTCAGCTGAGACGGCCTAGAGCTACAGCCCGATAGCTGTCCGATCATGAATATCTTCTTGCTGGTGAGGAGGATGACCATGACGAAGTTGACGATGTGGTTTATATGAGGATGAGGGCGAGGACTGTGAGGACTCGGAACATCGATGGTGATAGTGATGGCGATGTTGTTCGTGATGCTGTTGTTCAGAAAGATGATGATGACGCTGGCGACGATGCTGATGATGATGACGATGGTGACGATGACGACGACGACCATGATGATGAAGATGCTGGTGATGACGGTGGGGATGATGATGCTGATGATAATGCTGTTGATGATGTTGACGCTGACGATGACGATGATGATGCCGATGCTGATGATGATGGTGCTGATGATGCTGCTGATCATGAGGATTCTGTTTCTGCTAGTAATGATGCGGATGATGCTGCTGATGATGCTGTTGTTGATGATGATGAGTACGATGCTGATTATGATGATGATGATGCTGATGACGATGGTGATGATGACGCTGTTCATGATGATGGTAATGCTGACAATGGTGATCATAATGACGCTGATGATGAAGCGGATGATGCTGCTGGTGATAATGCTGATGATGATGATGGTGATGGTGATGCTAATGCTGCGTGTGATGATGATGCTGATGATTGCGCTG
>CAUYUJ010004482.1:38576-45072 GCA_963575745.1 Prorocentrum cordatum
GATTCTCCCCACTTCAGATTTTTCAAGTCACAACGCGTGGCAGGGCCACGGGGGTCTCAACAATTCAGGTTTCCCCACCCACGGACGTGCGCCTGGGGCGATTGGAGGTTCATATCTTCAAGTTCCCCAAGTCACGAACATGTGGCAGTGCCACGGGATTCTCACCATTTCAGCTTTCCCAAGTCACGAACGTGTGGCAGGGCCATGGAATTCTCACCACTTCAGTTGTCCAAAGTCACGAACGCGTGGCACGCCTTTCTATGGAATTCTCTACTACTTCAGCTTTCCCAAATCACGAACGTTTGCCACCGCCATGGGGTTCACAGTTACAGCGTCCCAGGCCACGTACGTATGGCAGGGCGATGGGGTTCTCGCATGTTCAGTTTTTCCAGGTCGCGAGCGTGTGGCAGGGTTATTGGGTTCTCACCACATCAGCGTTCCCCAGCAACGAACGCGTGTCAGCGCCACAGGGTTGTCACCATTTCAGTTTTGCACAACATGAACGTGCGGCTCGTCCGCTTCCTCCGTTCCCTTCTCCCCCCGCTTCCCCTTCGCAGCTGTTCGGTGCCCGAGGCTCTTCCGAACCTCCGCGCTTTCGAACCGTTGCGCGCCACCGAGCATGGCGTTCTGCATGGGCCAGACCTCCGAACGGGTGCAGATCGAGGCCCAGAACACCGAGTTCGGCAAGGTCTTCGCCAAGCAGGTCAAGCATCACGAGACCCTGATCAAGTATGGGCCGCCCCGTCGAGAAGCCAGCATCGCCGAGATGCGCCAGTACCAGACGAGCGGCGAGGCAACGGACTTTCCGAGGATGACGAGCTGCTGCCTCCACAGCACAAGCGTTTTGTGGGCCACGAGCGTCCAAAACGCCATTGTCGGCATGGCGCGCCAGAGCGGCAAAGTCCAGGCCATCCAGCACGCCGGAATCTTCGCTGAGAAGGACAATCGCCGCTGCGAAATGGTCTGCGCCATCTCGTGGGCGACTTAGCGTCGAGAAGGTCGAGGTCGCGTTCGACGCCTTCGACGGCGACGACCATGACCTCGCCGAGCTCGTCGAGCAGCCGCCGAGCTCCTGGCCCGCGCTGCGCGAGAACGCCGCGGAGAAGGACGTCGAGCTCGGCGCCGGGGGCGTGGCCAAGTCGAGCTGCGGGGGGCATTTCGACCGCGTCAATTCGGCGCTCGCCAAGTTCCCCGCCTGCTTCCAGGCGCCCCGCGAGGCGCGCCCGCCAGTGGGCCAGCGCTTCGAGCCCACGTTGCGGAGTTGCGAGGTGGAGGACGCCCAGAATGCGTTCGAGGCCGCGCGCGACGCACCCCAGGCGGTCAACGAGTGCGTCGAGCGGGCCCGAGAGAACCTGGTTCTCCAGAAGGACAAATGCGCGGCGGCCGCCCAGGAGCTCGCTACGCGGGGCTGGGCTTTCCAGACCGCCGGCGACGCCGCGCGCGAGCTCTCCGAGGGCGCCCGCCTGACCGAGCGCGCCGAGTGCCCCCCCTTTCCATGGAGGCCCCGCCAGACCGAGCGGGGGATCGCCCCACCGTGCGATATATAAGTTTTCGCGCTCCTCCGGCCCCTTCAGGGAGGCCCCCTCGGAGCGATCGCGGTGTCGCTATAGCGCGAATTATCAGTTTTCGCGCTTTTCCGACCCCTCTAACGAGGTCCCGCCAGTGCGGACACGGCGTCGCTATACACGGCTGTTTCTCAGGATTCGCGCTCCTCCAACCCATCCAAGGAAACCCGCCAGGGCGAGCGGGCGATCCCTATAACGTGCCAGCGCATCATCGCGCATGCGAGTTGCTGGGGCGTTGATTCATTACCCCCCGAACTTTGAACTCTCTGATGCCCGCGTTGCGATTGCCAGGGGCGCAGGGCAACGACGTTGTTCAATCCCACCAGCCCTTCAGGGCGTAGGTGGTTTAGGATGTTTCCTCTTCCGCCCCCTTCTTTCCCGTCTGGGAGGGGATTACCCCTCCCCCCACCCCCCTCCCCCGGACCTGGACGGGGCGTTTCGCGAGTGGTTGGGGCGTCCAAAACGGCCTCGGCGAGGAAGCCCAAATCATTTGTTTTATTTTGGTTTTGGCCCCATGTTGGCCTTTCGGGGGGGCAGCGGTAATTGTGGACCCGCTTCTTTGATCGATCTCCTCCGAGATGGCCCCGCGAGCGCCCCCGAGGCTCCCAAGGGTGCTCCAAGAGGGCCCCGAGAGGTGGCGATGAGGCCCCAGGAGGCCCCCAGGATGTCCCTGAGAGGTTCCCAAGAGACCCCCAAGAGGCCCGCAGACGCCCAGGGCACCCAAAACGCTCCAAGAGGCCCCAGCGAGAATGTCAAAGTCACATTTTGGCAGCACTTTGGCTTCCTGGGCGACATTTTGGCCTCTTTGGGGGGAGCACTGCTTAAGATGACCCCAAGAGCGCCTGGGAGAGCCCAAGCTGACCTCCAATATGGCTCACAGATCCCAAGATGCTTCAAGGTGGGCTTCCACGAGGCTCCAAGAGGCCCCGCGGCCGCTCCGAGACGGCTCCAAGTGGCCAAAGAACTCCCCCACGAGGCCCCGAAGAGGCCGACGAGACCCCGAAGAGGCCAACATCCGTCCAAAACCATCGGACAATCAGTGTTTTTGGCTGTCTCGCCTTTTCGCTTCCGGTGGCCATCCGAGGCTTCAAGATGGCTCCAAGTTGGCCCAGGAGGGCTCCAAGAGCGCTCCCAAGAGCGTTTCAAGAGGGTCCCAAAGAGGCGCCCAGGAGGTCCCAGGCCCCAACAGGCGCCCAAGGGGCCGTTTAAGAGGCCCCCAAGAGACCCCAAAGAGGCCCCGAGAAACTCTCCGATGCACCCAAGACGTTCTAAGAGGCGCCCAGGACCGCCAAGAAACCCACAAAACGCTTCAAGAGGCCTCCACTGGGGGACCCTTCCTCTGTGTGCTGCCCACTTCCCTGATCGAGGCAATTCCTCTGGGCATCTTGTCTGGATGGGCTGGTAGGAAGGGCCAGAGAAAATGGGGGAGCAGCGACGGCGACGGAGACGGCGACGGCGACGGCAAAAACGAAGCGACCGCGACGACGACCACGACCACGACCACGACCGCAGCCACGACCAAGACTGCGACCACGACTGCGACCACGACCACGACCACGACAACGACCAGGACGACGACGACGACGACGACGACGACCACAACGACGACGACGACGACGCCGACCGCACGCCGACACGGTCGGCTGATTTTACATCGTGATGTTTTTTCGCCTTCGTCGTCGCCGCCGCCGCCACCGTCGCAGCAACCGTCGTCGTCGCCGTCGTCGTCGTCGTCGTCGTCGCCGTCGTATTGCCGCCGTCGTCGTCGTTGCCGCCATCGCCGCCGTCGTCGCCGAAAGGCCGCTGCGCCGCGCGCGCGCGGAGAGAAGGCGCTCCCGCCAGCGACTTGGCGCCCGCTGCAGCTGCGGGTGGCAGTGAACGACTCCCGCCTGGAGGTGGGCGCGCGGGACGGCCCAGAGGCGCGCTGCGTGGGAGGGGGGCGCCCCCCATCACGGGGGGGGGGGGGCAGGGGGAGGGGGCGGAGGAGGATGGAGAGGCATGGGGGAGGGGCCAGAGGACGGGGGGAGGGAGGGAGGGGGCGGTGGAGTGGGAGGGGGAGGGGGGGGCAGGGGGGTGGAGGTGGAGGGAGGGTGATGGGGAGGGGGAGCGGGAGGGGGATGGGGGGGAGGGGGGGGGGGGGAGGTCGAAGGAGGGCGAGGGAAAGGGGGAGAGGGCGGAGGACCATCGATTTACTGCTGGCGGTTGTGGCTGGGCGTCTCTCCTATCCAGCAGCACCACCTTGATGCCCGTCGCGCGTGTTGCCTGACTGCGATCGCGACGGGGTAGGCGGGCGGCGGCCCGCCGATACTGGCGCTATTGGTTTCGCTCCGCATCTTACCCAAGGAAGAAAAGGGTCGGAGGTTGATATACCTCCAACCCAGACGCGTCGTTTGGCGAATTGGCCGTTTTCGGTTCGCGAGAGGGCGCCGCGGCCGTCATTTTTGCTGGTCCAGGTCCGTCGGTTTCGGTCCTAGGTCGTTTTCATTGAATGGAGGTATACTAAAGGGAGGTTTGTCCACCGCCGAAGGGGGAAAGGGGTGGAGGAGGAGGGAGAGGGAGGGCGAGGGGCTGGAGGACGGGGCGGAGTGGAGGGCGGGGGGGTGAGGATGCGTCGACCCGGGGTCGTCTCTTGATCGCCTAACTCCGGGGGGCCCGATAGGCCACCCCGCCCAGGAAAGTGCGGATTCGATATCGGGGGGCCATCGCCGATCTGTCGCCCCTGAGCGAGTTCCACCCTATCATTGCCCCTCAAGGGGCTGGGGGAGGGGGCGGATGATAGTGGTGGTGGTGATGGTGTGGGGGACTGGGGATATGTGAGACTCGAGCTTGCCAGAACTCGGGTCCGCCACCAAAGCTAAGGCGGTCCCCAAGCGAATGTTTACGGTCCAGTTAAATATTTGTTGCAGCGGGATGTCGCAACAATTGTCGGAGTGTGTCCCGCCATTTTCCAGATGGCGAGGATGATGAGCAGGGGGAGGACGAGGAGGAAAAGGAAGAGGCGGATGGTGGTGGTGGTGGTGATCGTGGTGATAATGATGATGTTGTTGATACTGATGGTGATGACGACGACGACGCTGATGATGATGAAGATCATGATGATGGTGATGATGATGATGAAGATGATGATTATGATGTCGTGCTAATAATGATGTTTATGCTGGTGCTGACAATGATGACGATACAGATGAGGATGACGATGATAGAGATAGTTGTGGTGGCGGTGATGATGATATAATGGTGCTAGTGGCAGTGACTGTGATGGTGACAGTGATGGTGATGATTCGGTTTTTCAGTTTGACGATGACGACGATGACAATGACGATGACGATGACGATGATGATGTTGATGATGGTGATGATGATGCCGATGATGATGAGGATGATGATGATGATGATCATGATGATGCTGATGATGATACTGATGATGACTGTCACGGTGATTGTAATGATGCTAATGAAATGATGATATTGTTTCCTGATAATGCTGATGATAATGCTGATGCGGATGCTTCTGCTGTTGATGGTGGTGCTGGTAGTTATGATGATGGTGATAAGCATGATGCTGATGGTGCTGATGGCGATGATGTTGATGCTGGAGAGGATTCAATCATTGACATACTGACGTATTGAACTATACATTCGGACAGACAGGGTCCGAAATATTACGATATTTACCAGGCATCGGGCAACATAGACAATTCCCCAAACAGTGATCGACATTGGTGTTTTTTTCTTTGCTGAGTGATTGGTTGGGACTTCTGAATTTTCGCCACAATGCCGCCCGTGCAGCCTCGTGGGCGCCTCGTGAGCGCCCCGCGCTTGGGGGATGTTCCGAGATTGCGCCACGTTGCCGCCCGTGCCGCCCCTGGGGCGCCTCGTGGGCGTCCCGTGCGCTGGGTGGGTATGCCGAGGTCGCGCCACGTCGCCGCCGGTGACGCCTCGTGGGCGTCCCGTGTGCTGGGTGGATTTTTCCGAGGTTGCACCACGTTGCCGCCCGTGCTGCCTCTTGCGCGCCTCGTGGGCGCCCCTTGTTTTCAGCTTAAACGACGTGGCTAACACCACATAGTTTGCACCTCATGTATTGTGCAGCGTAGTTTCCATCACACATATTCCCACTTCAAGAGAGCATGCTCGACCACCATCCACCCCCCACCTGGGTCATGCCCCCCACTGGGACACTGCAAATTGTAGATGTCATGCTGATGATGATCATAACGATGGTGATGATGAGGGTAATGGTGATATTCATGCTGATGATGATGATACTTATGATGTTGACCATTATGATGATGAGCATGATGATGATGATGCTGATGATACTGATGATGTTGACGACGATGATGATGGTGATGATGATGGTGATGATGATGATGATACTGATGATGATGCGGATGCTGATGATGATGCTGATGTGTCTGCTTATGATTATGATGATGGTGATCAGTGGTGATGATGGTGGTGATGATGATGATGACGTTGGTGATGATGATGTGATCGATGCTGATGGTGATCATGGTGATCATGTTAATGATGCTGATGCTGATGCTGATGATGATGTTGCTGGTGGTGTTGATGATGTTGCTGCTGATCATGATGATGACGATGATAATGATGTTGAGATGATGGTGATGATGCTGATGACGATGCTGATGATGATGTTGATGAAGAAGATGGTGATGTTGGTGATGCTGATGCTGATGGGGATGATAGTGGTGATGGTGGTGATGCTGATGGTGTTGATGATGCTGCTGATGATGATGCTGATGATGATGCTGATGATGATGATGATGCTGCTGATGATGATGATGAGGATGCTCATGATGATGATGATGATGATGATGATGGTGATGGTGATGGTGATGGTGATGGTGATGGTGATGATGATGATGATGATGATGATGATGATGCTGATGATGATGATGATGATGATGA
>CAUYUJ010004482.1:45172-69539 GCA_963575745.1 Prorocentrum cordatum
TGAGGAGAAGGCGGAGGAGGAGGAGCAGGATGAGGAGGAGGAGGAGGAGGAGGAGGAGGAGGAGGAGGAGGAGGAGGAGGAGGGCGGAGAGCGGAGGAGTGTCCTACTGCTGCTGCTCCTTCAGATGGTCCTTCTCCTCCCCCTCCTGCTTCCAGTGGCTGGTCTCCGCCTCCCGCTGCTGCTCCTGCTACTGCGCCGCGTATCCACCACCCATCTGCTGCGGCCCCTTCTGCGCTCCTTCCTCCTCCCTCCTCCTGCTTCCTCCTTCTTTTTCCTCGACCTCCTTGTTGCTGAAGAGAGGGGGAGGGAGGGCGAGGAGGGCGAAACGGTCGTCCTCCCGCAGCTCCTACTCCGATGCTTCTCTCCTCTCTGGCCTGCTGCTGCCCACGCTCGCGCTCGTCTCCAGCTACCCCTCCTTGGAGGGGTCAGGAGGCTGGCCAGCTGCATCGTAGTGGAGCGGCGCGGGGGGCTCGGGGTGCGGTCAAGAGCAACTGTGCTGACGAGCGGACGCGCCGAGACGGCCTTGCATCTTTCGTCGGCATGTCCTGCTCCCCCTCCTCCCCCCCTCCTCCCCCCCTCCCCTCCCCTCCTCCTCCCCTTTCTCTTCCCCCCCCTCTCCCCCTCCCCCTCCTCCCCCTCCTCCTCTCCCTCCCCCCCTCCTCCTCATTTACTGTCGCTCTGTCTGGCGGCCTGCAAGAACTCACTGCAGGACTCATGGAGATTGCCTGCTTGCTCGGTCGCTCTTTCCTCTGCCTCCCTTCTTCCCGTCTCCTTCCCTTCCTTGGACAGTGGAAGCGACACATCCGCGTATCCACGCACACGGGCCCAGGGTTCGACCTAAGCTGCGTTTTGGGAGATTTCGTTGGCCGTGCTCGTTTCGATGTCGTTTTGCAGCAACGGTGGTACGAAGTCAAAACGAGAAGAATGCATTACGAACACATTACTTAGGTCGAGCTTTACGTTGGCTTGACGAGCGGTCCCAAGCTTCAAGCTGAGGCCGTTCAAGCTGCACATTCCCTTTGGGATCCTTATTCCTCCCATCTGGGAGCGACGCAAACAAACGGTGTCGACTGCGCCGACATTGGCGCGTAAGCTGCCTGCGTAAGGTCGTGCGTGAGCGCCCTCGTCTCCACTGGCGTTTCGCGCTGGCGGCCCGCGTCAGCTGCCGCGTAAAGTCCCTACGTCATCTCGCGTAAGACCCGTTTTTGCTTGTCGCTCACCTCCTTCCCCCCTGCCTTCGCCTCCTCCGTTCTCCCATAGCTCGAGCGCTGTTTTTTGTCGCAACATGGCCCCTGGAGCTCTGGATTCTTCCCTGGGGACCAGCACGGTGGCCGTCATTGTTGCGGGTCGGCGCCAGCCAGGCTTGGCCCCGGTTCGTTTTCAATGAAGGGTGCTTTGGTAGGGCCGGCTTGGCCGCCCTGAGCGCCCCGCTGCGGCCTCCGCTGCGTGGGCGCAATAGTTCCTTCCCCTCCTGCCGCGGCTGTCAGCTCTTCTCCCTCCTTCCCCTTTTGCATCCGGGCAATTCGCAATGCCGTCGCCTGGCTTGCCCGAGCGTGCGTGCGGACTGCTTCTGGTGCACTGCGACGTAAAACATGGTTTGCTAGGGTCGGAGGCGCCCAAAAGAGGGGTGATGACTAGGGGCCCCTCTCCTATTATTTCGATGCGTTCCTTGGACCATGATGAGCCAACCCGTTTTTTTGGATGCAATTCTTGGGAGGTTAAATTCAGCATCGGCGCTGGTATTTCCGAGTTCGAAAACCAGCCTAATCCCAGACAGAGCTGTTTAGTTCCCCTCAATCCCGCTGAGTCCGGCTTGATTTGGCTCACTTCCCTGGTGAATTTGGGGTAGTTTGGCTCAACGGCCCATCAGTCGGGCTCACTAGCACTAGCCCTGAATAGCTCTTGCAAAGACCTCCCAGAAGCTGCTTCCCTCCCTGGCCCTCCGAGGCGTTCCCTGACCCTCCCTCCCTTTTCGGCGCACCCGATATATGGAGGGGGATTCCTTCGGGCGGGGCTAGAACGAGGACAAATCCGTTTCAGAGCGTTGCTGGGCGCTCTCAGGGCGTTTCGGAACGCTCTGATCCTCCGGAGCCGCTGGATCTCAGAGATCCCCGATGTTATCCTCGTCCTGGCATCGTCTTAGGTTTCTCTACTCCGCAGAGAGCAACGGATACATCACGGGACTTGCGGTTCCTCATACTCATTCTCGTCGCTCTCTGTCGGCGGCGAGAGAGGGGGGAAGTGAGAAAGAGAAGGCTTTTTCAGAGATCGGCGGGTCTTTTCAGAAGCCCTCGCGCGATTTGCAGAAGTCTTCGCTGTCTTCGGGGAGGGCTCAAGGTACTTCCCGGTAGGCTGGGGGATTTCCGAGCCTTCTGAGAATCAACGAGCGCGTTCCATTATTCGCAAAGTGCCTACCGCAAACGTCCGAAAAGAACTCATGCCTGCATCGATTTAATGTATCGTAAATCCCCCATGGCGGGTCCAGGCCATTTGCGAGTAGTTCTGCTGCGAGTAGTGGAACGCGAGTAGTTATTTTGCGAGTAGGCCCGTTCCTTCTTACTTCCCCCCCTTGCTCGCCGCCGACCCCTCTTTTCCCCGGGGGGGCGGCACCGCAATAGCACGAGGTGTTCTTCGCGCTTCTCGCAGCGCGCAGCGCGAAGATAGTTGGCCTTGCTCCCCGGCCCCTCATCGGCGAGCCTGTTCGAAGTGGTTGGATAACAACGGCTGTTTGGGTGACACCAAAAAGACGGGGTCGTCTGCGCCGACATTGGCACGTGAGCTGCCCGCATAAGGTCGCGCGATAGCGCCCTCGTCTCAACTGCGGCGTGCCTCGCTGGCGGCACGCGTTAGCTGCCGCGTAAGGTCGCTGTGCCATCTCGCCATCTCGCGTAAAACTCGGTGCTTGACCGTCGTTCATTTGAATTCAACAGGGGGCCTGTGCCACATATCGTTTTCACCTTCCAGCTACGAGCGTCTTTAGATACGCTGGGTGTCGCTACGTCTGGAGACACATCCGGGGTGAACAAAACTACAGACAACGCGGCCGTTGCGTTCTGCGCAGCACGAGGTCGGGGAAAGGTCGACCCGCCACCGTTGTGTTCCTGTATTAGATTTTGATTTTTGTTCGTGGCCTGAGTGTGGCTCCATCGCCCCCAGGCCCTTCCGGCCGTCTCGCGCCTCTTCGCGCCTCTCGCCCGTCGTGTCCTACTGAGCCCCGGCGCGTCCCAATGTTGCTCGACCACCGTCTGGCTCTCTTGCGGCCGCTGACCAAAAAGCTTCTGTTCTAGAGCAGGCCCCACATGGGCGACGCAACAAAAACGTGGTTGCCTGCGCCGACGCTGGCGCGTAAGCTGCCCGCGCAAGGCCGCGCGTGCGTGCCTCCGCTACCGATGTGGCGTGCCGCGCTGGCGCCACGCGTAAGCCACCGCGTAAGGTCGCTATGCCATCTCGCGTAAGACTCGCTTTCGATCGCCGCTCACGTGGCAGCCGCCCCGAGAGCGCAGCGGATACATCGCGGGCTCGCCTCGCGCGCCACGCTCGGCCCCCGTGCCCCGCCCCTGCCTCCCGCCTCCCGGGGCCTTCTGCTCTCGCCGGCGCTCCTCCCCCTCGTCCCCCCACTCCGCCCCTCGTCCTTGCCCTCCCTCCCGCCCCTCGTTCCTCTTCGTCCGTCCCTCATTCCCCTCCTTTCAGAACCGACGATAGGGGCGAATAGCCCAGGGGAGAGCAATGCATGTATCCAGGGGCGCCGATGACCTATGTCTTCGACAAGGCTCCCGGGCGAATGCGTGTAATGCCCGCCCCTGGGCTATTCGCCCTTCTCGTCGCCGCCGATCCTTCAGTTCCGCCGAGGAGAAGGTACCGATGCCGCTGCCCTTTTCCCCGGTTTCGCCTTGCTGAGGCCTCCCGGGAGGCCCTCGTCGCCACGGCTGGGTTCGCCTCGGGATCCTGGTCGGGGCGCACCTCGGGAGAGGTCTGTGGAGCAGCGCTATTTCGATATCTCCCTGCTTCCCCATCAGTTCCTCCTCTCTCGGTCCCGCCTCCGTCGGTCCCTCCTGATGGCATCGCGATGGGGTCCATTCCATTGCGCTCCCTCGTCCCTTCGGAGTGGCGGCGCTCGCGGCGGGGCGGTCACAGCCACGTGGGACATGATCTAATTTCGCCAGTTCGATTGATAGTCCGCCTCCCTCGTCCCTCCTCCCTCCTCCTTCTCCCCCTCCTCTTCCTCCCTTTGCCCCCCCCCTTCTCCTTGGACGACGACGGCGGCTGCGATGTCGCCTGGTTTGTCGCGCGAGTTCATCCCATGCGGCGGGAACCCTGATGGAGGAGCTGGCAGGACGCCGCTATCTGCTCTCGTCGTCTCCGTCATCGTCGCCGTCGCCGTCTGATCGGAGGAGGAGGAGGAAGGAATGAGAGAATGATGGGATGAGGGAATGAGTTGGGAGAAAGGGAGGGGAGGGGGGAGGGGGGAGAGAGTAAGAAAGAGGGGATGTTTGGGAGATGATGATGATGATGATGATGATGATGATGCTGATGATGATGCTGATGATGGTGATGGTGATGATGCTAATGATGCTGATGATGCTGATGATGCTGATGATGCTGCTGACGACTATGCTGATGACGATAACGATGCTGGTGATGATGATGATGCTGATGATGATGATGATGATGATGATTATGATGCTGATGATGATGATGTGGATGATAATGACGATGCCAATGCTGATTGTGATGGTGATGATCCTGCTGATGCTAATGATGATGATGCTGCTGCTGATGATGATACGGATGCTGATGATACGGATGATGATGATGATGATGATGATGATGATGATGATGATGATGATGATGCTGATTGTGATGATGATGCTGATGATGATGATAATGATGATGATGATACGGATAAGGATGCTGTTTATGATGGTGATGCTGCTGTTGATGATGATGATGGTGATGGTGATAATGGTGATGACGAGGATGTTGTTCATGATGATGATGGTGATGGTGATGATGATGATGAGGCTGATAATGATGCTGTTGTGCTGGTGATCAGGTTGATCTGCTGCTGCTGCTGCTGCTGATGATGATGATGATGATGATGATGATGATGATGATGGTGATGGTTATGCTGCTGATGATGATGCTGGCGATTTTTGATGCTGCTGAGGATAATAATGATGCTGCTGATGATGACGATGACGACGATGATGATGATGATGCTGATGATGATGCTGATGATGATGATGATGATGATGATGATGATGATGATAATGATGATGATGATGATGATGATGATGGTGATGGTGACGGTGATGCTGATGATGATGCTGCTGCTGACGATGCTGATGATGTTGATCATGCTGATGATGATGAGGATGATGATGACGATGATGATGATGATGATGCTGATGCTGATGCTGATGCTGATGATAATGACGACCACGATGATGATGATGCTGCTGATGATGATGATGATGAGGAGGAGGAGGAGGAGGAGGAGGGATGGGATAAGCGCAACGGCCATCCCGCCAATGTCTGTGCAACTCCGAGTTCGAGGTAGGGAAGGACAGGATGGTGTAGAGAGATGACGGTGGGTAAGGTGGAGGGTAGCATAGGGGGTGGGGAGTAGCAAGCAGGCCGCGCGTGAGAGGGTCTCGGGTCCCCCCCGCTCGAGGGCGCTCGGCCGCGGCGGCCGAACGCGAGGCACGGGCCCGCCCCACGGGCCACTCAGCCTCCCTCGTCCAGCATGACTTGGTCGCCTTCGTCGCAGCTGCTTGCCCCGTGGTCGCTGGCGATGCTGAGCTTGCAGAGGCGCCCCAGCTGCCGTCCACTCGGTCACCAGCGGCTCGGAGATGCTTGATTAGGTCGCCGACGAACTCGTGCGTGAGCTGGTGTCGGCCTGTCCGCATGTGGTTGTGGCCCGTCTTCGCGTTCTTGTCGCCAGGCTCGCGCAGGCAGGTCTCGCCCAGCAGCATCGTGGGCCCGCCCGCGTTGCGCGCGCCGCAGAGCTGGCAGAAGACTGCCGTGCCGAACGCCATCAGCTTGTGGCTCGGCTGGGCCGCCCGAGCTGCACCGTGGCCCTCCGCCCATCCACTGGGGCCCCGTAATCACCTGCATCGATCTCTCGTCTAGGGCCTAGGGATTGGCTGCACACCACCTGTCCGGCCCCGCCGCCCCAGCCAAAAGCCAGGGGGAAGGGGGGGTTGAAACGCCGAGCGCGGGCAAGGACGCCTGACGACGCCTGTGCCGCAGCGGCGCGCTGCCGCCCTGCAGGTCCACGTCGTCTGGCACGAGCAGCTGTGGGCCCACCCCTCGCTGTACGGCAGGGTCGCGTCGTGCCGACCGGCGGCGACACCAGCGCGTGCGTGTAAGCTTGAACGCCGCCCGTGGTTTAGAATTAGCCCGTCGTTGAACGATCCGGCGTTCACGGAACGGCCGCTCGTTCAAGTTTGAACCACCCCCGCGGTGTCAGGAACCAACGCCGGGGTCGACACGACACGAACTTGCCGTAGCCGCGCGGAGGCCCTCCTGCCCACGCCCTCTGCCATGGGAGGCGTGCGCCCGTCGCCCTCCAGGCCGCCGGCACGCCTGGCCGCGAGCGCGGCGGCGCCCGCGCGAGCCCTCTTGTCGTCGCCTCGCTGCGGCGTCGGCCCGGCACTGGCGAAGAGACGTTGGTGTCGCCGAGGGGGAGGCCGCGGAGCCTCGTGTGGAGGCGGCACGGCCTCGACCAGGGGCTCGTCGTCGCTGTCTCGAGGCCGTCGAGCTCGCTTGCTGCTGCACTGGTGCGCTGCCTCCTGCCGGGCCGCTCCTCTTCGCTGCACTCCTGCTCGTCCTCTTTGCTGGCCTCGCGGATTGCTGCCAGCCCCGCCGCTGCCAGGAGGGCTGGGGCGCCTGCTGGCTGGGGCGCGCGGCTACTGCTCGACTGGCACTCGTCACGTCCGCAGAACGGCTCTGGCCCATGAGGCTGCATCGCTGCCCAGGTGACTGTCTCGCGGCGCAGCTTACGGTGGCGATCGGCCTGCGACGGCAGGTGGCAGGGCTTCTGCCGAGGGACTGTCTGCTCCAGCTCTAGCCGCTCTCGTCGCTGAACTCCGATCATCAGCTCCGCCCTGCGAACCAGCCTCCAGCATTCCAGCAGCGCTGGCCACGTCATCAGCAGCACGCGGGCGACTTCCTTTTGCCGTGGCGGCGGCAGCGACGTTGGCCGCCGCCGACCGTGGAGGTGGGTGACCTATGATTCCTTACAGTTCAGACGCTGAAGCAAAGACCGCTTTGTGCTCGGGAGGGGCTCGGGTTTTCGGGCCGTTCCTTAGAATTATGCCGTGAAACTTGTTTGTGGCCTAATTAGGCCCGCCGTGGCCAGAAAAGCCCATTCGTTCCTTATTATGCGTTCCCTATGGTAGCACGATGGCTGTAGGTCACTGGCGCCGGGGCGCCCGCCGTGGGCCGCACCAGGTGGCCGCCGGAGCCGCCGACCCCGGCGCCACCCTGGCGGGCCGGCCGCCGCCGCCGCCGCCGCCGAGGAGGCTGGCAGCTTACCATTCCTCAGGTCACTGGCGCCAGGGCGCTCGCCGCGGGCCGCGCCACAGCTGCGAGCCCAGCGCCTGCCAGGCCGGCCGCCGCCGCCGCCGAGGAGGCTGGTGACGTACGACCCCAGAGGTCACTGGCGCCGGGGCGCTCGGCGTGGGCCGCCCTGCAGGGGGCCGCCAGAGCCGCCGCGGGGTTCGCACCTGGCCCTCTAGCTCCTGGTGCCTTGTCGCCGGAGTGACCGGCTGCTTGCCCGTGGACTCCTTCGGCTCGGAGTTGGCGGCCGCGTTCACCCCGCCAATGACGATGAGGGTGGCGATCACGATGATCAATGATGAGGATGAGGATGAGGATGAGGATGAGGATGAGGATGAGGAGGAGGATGAGGAGGAGGAGGATATTGAGGATGCTGATGATGCTGATGTTGATGCTGATGCTGATGCTGGTAATTACGTTGATAATGGATGTTGCTGCTAATGGTGATGATGATGTTCTTGATAATATAGCCTAATGATGCTGACGATGATGATGACGATAGTGATGCTGATGGTGATGATGATGATGATGGTGATGCTGATCCTGCTAATGGTAATGCTAATGCTGACGCTGATGCTGATGCTGCTGATGATGATGATTATGTTGATGATGCGGCTGATGATGATGCTGATGGTGAAGGTGATGATGACGCTGATGCTGACGATGATGATGTCATGATGATTGCGATGACGACAACAATGTCAATGACGAGGACAATGACAATGATGCTGATGACGAAGACGATGACGAAGATGATGCTGATGATGACGCTGATAATGACGGTGACGGTGATGGTGAGGGTGATGGTGATGGTGACGATGATGACGATGATGACGATGATGGACGATGATGACGATGATGCCGATGATAACGACGATGATGACGATGCTGATAATGATGATGATTAGGAGGAGGAGGCGGAGGAGGAGGAGGAAGAGGGGGACGACGACGGCGATGATGGTGCTGATGGTTGTGGTGGTGGTGATGAGGATGATGACGAGGAAGGGGGGTGTTCTGTACAAGGCCAGCTTTTGTCTCGGCGGTGGAGCGGGGGCCTCTTCCAATGGCCTCTGGCCTCTGATGTGTCTGACCCTGATGGATGTCTCTGGCCCGATGATGATAACGATGATGTTGATGAGGATGATGATGAGGATGATGATGAAAATGACAAAGGCATGGTGGTGGCTGTGATGATGGTGATGCTGGTGCTGACGATGATGAGGATGTTACAATTTCTGATAAAAGCGTTTTTTCTACATTTCCCACCCAGCCCCTCCCCGCCGGGCCGGCTTCGGCGGAGGGCGCCCGATTTGTTTGTGGCCTCCTCTGGCCTTCGACGGCTCTGCTCGCGCGGTATCTTCCGATTTCCGATGATGGTGGTGATGATGATGGTGTGATGGTGATGGTGTTGGTGATGGGGGTGGTGGTGATGGTGATGGTGCTTGTGATGATCGTGATGATGACGATGATGGTGATGATGATGATGGTGGTGGTGGTGGTGGTTGTGATGATGATGATCATTCTGATGAGGATGGTAGTGATGGTGGTGATGATGATAATGATGGTGATGGTGGTGGTGCAGGTGACTTTGATTTGATGGTGATGCTGATGGTGGTGGCGACTATGACGAGGATGGGGACAATCTGGTACAGAGCCTACTTGTGTTCGAATATTTCCCCCGCCACCCCCCATTGCACGCTGCGGCGGTTGGTGGGGGGGGGGGGCCTCACTTGGCTTCCTCTGGCCTCCGATGGTTCTGCCCCTGATGGAGCCCACGGCTTGTTGGCGGGTTCTGCAAGTGATGGTGATCGTGGTAATTCTGATGATGATGGTGATGTCGATGATGATGTTGATGATGGTGATGATGATGGAGATGGTGATGATGCTGGTGACGATGGTGATGATGCTGGTAATGACACTGATGATGATGATGCTGATGATGATGATTGTGATGGTGATGGTGATGATGATGATGATGATGATGATGATGATGATGATGATGATGATGATGATGATGATGATGATGGTGATGGTGATGATGGTGATGGTGATGGTAATGGTGATGATGATGGTGGTGATGATGAGGTAGGTGCAAATTCGGTGCACAGCCACCTTTGTGTGCAGAATTTCCCCCAGCCCCCCCGCGGCCAGCGTCGGCGCTGGGCGGGGGGCGGGGGGCGCCCATGGCCTCCTCAGGCCTCAGATGGCTCTGCCCTGGGAGAAACCCACGGTTTCGCGCGGGTTCTTCAAATTCCCCAGTACGATGATGTTGATGATGATGATGAGAATGAGGATGATGATAATGATGATGCCATGGTGATGATGGTGATGGTAATGATGGTGATGATGATGACGACGATGACGATGGTGATGGTGATGATGATGACGATGATTGTGAGTGTGTCGATGGTGATGGTGATGGTGATGATGGTGATTATGGTGATGATGATGATGGTGATGATGGTGATGATGATGATGATGATGATGATGATGTGGACGAGGATGAGGATGGTTATGCTTGTTGCGATTGTGATGGTGATGGTGATGGTGGTCATTGTGAGGAGCGCGAAGGCGGATATTTTGTACAACGCAAGCATTGTGTACAGAAGTTTCCTCGCCCCCCCCCCCCTTGCTGGCTTCGGCGGCTGGCTGGCGGTGGCTGGCTGCCCTCCTTTGGCCTCCGATGCCTCTGCCCCTGATAGATCCCGCGGCGTCGCGTGCGTCCTTCCAATTCCCGGCGATGATGTTGATGATGATGATGCTGATGATGATGATGATGATGATGATGATGATGATGCTGATGCTGATGATGATGATGATGATGCTGATTATGATGATGATGATGATGTCAATGGCGATAGTGATCGTGACGGTGATGGTGATGGTGATGATGTTGATGGTGTTGTGGTGCTAATGCGGAGGACGTTGATGTGATGGTGGTGTTGATGGTGATGGTGATGATATCGCTGAGGAGGAAGACGACGACTATGGTGATGCTGATGGTGGTGGTGATGACGATTCTGATGCTGATGCGG
Source organism: Prorocentrum cordatum (assembly GCA_963575745.1). Lineage (NCBI taxonomy): Eukaryota > Dinophyceae > Prorocentrales > Prorocentraceae > Prorocentrum > Prorocentrum cordatum. The sequence goes on from CAUYUJ010004482.1 coordinate 55,771, forward strand.
CTGTTGATGATGATGCTGCTGATGACGACGACGACGATGATGCTGCTGCTGATGATGTTGATGATGATGATGCGCATGATGCTGCTGATGCTGATGCTGATGATCATTGTGGTGATGATCATGATGATGGATGGTGATGATGATGGTGATGGTGATGGTGGTGATCATGATGGTGGTGGTGGTGCTGATGATTGTGATGATGATGCTGGTGCTGATGATGATGATGGTGGGGTGTATGGGAGTGATTACAGTTTAATGGGGTCGAGGATCGGAATTCGACTTATGTTTTTTGTGAAGATCGACAGGTCGGACACCGAGGAGGATCGTGGACCGTCATTTCAGCAATCGAAGTTCTGGCGATAGCCGAGGATCGAGAACTGAGATGATCTCGAGGCTCGAGGGTCGATGTTTTGAGGAGGATCGAGGATCGTGTTTCGGGGAGCGAGGTTTTGGCGATGATCGAAGGACTGGAGCCGAGGTGGTGATGAGGTTCGAGGGTCGAGGTCTCGCCTTTGCCGGATGCCAGAGGCCCAGGGATCATTCCTGTACAACAAGCTAGCTTTGTACATAAGTTCCCCTGGGCGCCGGGTTTTCCGAGGAGGGGGGCGCTTGCAGTACCATTCGGATTACTTGCAGTATTGTGCGAATCGCATTTGCAGCATCAGACTGGAACTTACGGCAGATCGGTGGAATTTTGTGAAACTACGTGTCATCGGGCGTAACGGGATGCAACTAGTTGTAGTTGGGTACGATTGGGTGCATCTGGGCGGATCTGGGTGCAAGTGGGTGCAGCGGCAAGCGCTCTTCTGGCGTTTCTTGCGACGCTCGTTGCGGGCATACTGCCGTGTCGTTTGTTTAGTTATCCCGCTTCTCAGCTCAGCCATGCAACCGCCCACTGCACCGCTACAGTCGGACCAGGGGAAAAGGTCCAGGTCGGTTCGGGGAGTGTAATTACCCCAGTGTCCTTCGTGTGTGTGTGTGTGTGTTGGATGTTCTTGTGCTTAATGGGTAGGGCACCTACCCCTGGATGCTCCGTTCGTTTTGGCCGACGGAGGGCCTCAGGTTCCTGAAGGATGCTCCTCCTCCTCTTCTGGCCCAGGTCCGCCTGCCGCCCACAGACGCGCGCTTGCTTGCTCGACCTGCCGCTCACTCCACCTCTCTCTCTCTCACGCGCGCGTGCGGGCGCGGGCGCCCGCCCGCCCTCCCCCGCTCGTGCCCCCTCGCTCTCTCCTCCCGCGTCTTCCCCTCGAGATTCTCTTCCCTCTCGTCCTCGCCCTCGTGCTCCCTCCTCCCTCTTCCCTCGTCCCTCCTGCCCCCTCCCTCGTCCTTCTTCCCTCCTCCCTCCCCGTGCCCCCGCCCCCCTCCCCGCCGCCGCAGCTTCGAGCTGGTGGGCACAGCGCCCGGTGTCTTCGACGTCGGGGCTCTCGTGCGCAACCGCGCTGGCGGCGTTCCGGTGGGGCCCGCCGCCGTTGAGATCGCCGCCGCCGCCGACTTGAGATGTTCAGCGCTCCCTGAGGAGCTTGTTCCAGGAAAATAATTAATTTACTCCAGAAATAGTGTGCGAAGTAGTCCTATGAACTAGTCTGGAACGTTTCCCTTGACTGAACATACTTTTGCGAACTACTCAAGAAACATGTGTACGCATGTGGATTTTAGTATATTGTCGCATTGTGTTTGGTTATATAGTTCTGCACAAGTCTTCAACGAATGCTCGCACGGAAATGATGTTATTGATGAAGGTGGTATAGTTTTGTCATCGCATGTGTTTGCGTTTTTGTGATGAAGTGCTTGTCCATGGTATTATACAGCGTGGCATTATGTTCACTCGAGCTACAAACACGTCATCATGACATGTTGTTGCCCCGTTAAGGTTCCCAGAAGTTGCCTCGCATATACTCGTGGCACACCCTCGGTGTACATTCACACACGGGTTACACGTATCTCTCGCTCACAGACGGTGCGCCATGTCTGATATCGACGTCGCCATCACTTCATCGTAGTATCATCGCCCGCAACAATTTGAGCTTTGCTTTGCCATGTTTTTGTTGTCTTGTGAAACACTGTGCGCATGCTGTGAGCGCCACATATCATGGACGGAAACGAATGGGATGAACTACTCGCGGCAGAGATGTCGCAGATTCCGGATGATTCTAATGCAGCTTCTGAGTGGGAGGAACGTCTCTCATCGGACATGGCGCAGGGTGCCGCCGACGCGGGGGGCGCCGACGAATGGGAAGAGCTCCTCTCTATGGAAGTTGGTACTCTTGCGGCGCCCCCCACCATGTCCTACGATGTTAGCGACATGTGCGCCGCGGCTGGCCCTCCGAGGCCGAAGCCGCGGGGGCGACCCAAACGACCAGCCCCTGATGATATGTGCGTCGCCCCGCTTGGCAAGAAAGAACACAGAGTGGATGAGAAAATTGTGTTACCCGTCCCAGACGACCTCTCGATGGCGTTGCTGTCAATGAACAGAGCAACGCCATTCGTCGCCAGCCCAGTCATGGACCACATCAGTGCGTGCGACACATTTTCTACCGAGGCTGGCGACGACGAGCTGGACGATGAAATCATGAATATCAGTGCCACGATATCGAGTTTGCCCAAAGGGTGTGGCAAAACCCCGTACATCTCAGACTCTGCCCTGAGCGAGTCCACAGGTGTTGACAGGAAGAAAGTGACGCGGACAGTTATGAGATTAGCATCGGCCTGCACTTTATTCGGCAGACTCAAACAAGCAGATGTTGAAAAGCAGTGTTCTAAACTTTGTGGTGATATCGAGCTTCTGGAATATTTCGACTTAGCCAGGTATGACGAGACCCCGCTTCCGATGAGGGTGCGCCAAGACCTTCTGCGACAGATTATCAGTGAGAGCTCTACCGCACTGGCAGAGTTGATTGAACCGTCTTGTTCGGATGTTGTACTTCATGGTGCCGCAGCTTGCTCGTTCAAAGGTTCGGGAGAAAGCCGTTTGAAAGTGATGCAGACCGAATCATATTTTGCCATGTTGGCCAAGATCAAACGTGAAGTTGGACACGACTATGTGCTCTTGGGGGGCGGACGTTCGACATGGTCGCTGGCTGGTGATATAATGACTGGTGATGTTATCAAACACATGCTCAACGAGAGTTCGGCTTCGTCGCTCGAGTGCCTGCAGTTTCAGCATCGCACGCGGCCCGCGACGACTGACAAGTTCTCAGGCAATTCACGGGCAGAGCTGTATTCTTTCAGAACGTGGTGACAAGTGGAAATCGCTCAGGTTCAATTGCCGCGTGCACACTTGCGCCACAATACATGTGTCTGTTTTCGTCATTGTCGATGACGCGATCACAGACATGACGCATTTAGCGAAGTCGCTGAGGATCGGAGGCGAGCTGGAGAAATTTAGGAAGTATCTGAGAAAATGGATTTTGAAACCTGGCAACATCGATTTCAGAGTGGGTATGCCGCCAGTTGATGCGACCCAGTGGAAAGCAAACGCAGTGCGTGTCTTCTTTGGCGGGAAGGCTGCAATAAAGAGGGTCGCTGCATTGAAGTGTTTCGCGAGCGGCGATTGGAGCAACCGCGCGTGCATCGAGCATTGCGCCCCTGTGCCGTTCGAGAGTCCAGCAGCGAAGCTCAAGCGAACAAAAGAGATCGCAGATGGTTTGGTTTTTGGTTTGGCATCTTGTCAGCCGTTCGTTTACGCCAAGTCCAGGTGGGATGGGTGTGAGACAGTTATTGGTGATATCGCAATTTTACAAATCGTGCATGGTTTACTTGTCAATGTCTACCCTGAGTACGTCGCCTCGTTCGTCAGCTGCGATAGTCAGCGCGGCGGGGGCGCCGATGCAGATTGCGATGCCGCTCCTGACTTTCATGGTCTCGGTCGGGCTGGCGAGGGAGACGGCGACTCCGACGTTGGCGATGCAGATGCCGATCGGGACACAGTTCGGGTTCGCCCGTTGCCGATTCGGGCGGGGGAAGGAGAAGAGGGGGCCGCAGGGGCGGCGGGCAATGATCGCGCCAACGAAAATGCAAAGCACCGCAGGTGCGGGTTGAGGTTCCTACAGAGCGACCCCGATACGTTCCCCATACTGACCCGCCTTGCCATGGAGCCTCTCCGCAAGCACCGCATGGCTTTGAGATGCATGGGGGGGGGGGGGGGGGGGGGGGGGGCGAGGGGGGCATGGGAGAGAGCACAATTACTCGCAGAAGTTCGGGCTGCTCAGACTGCGTATAGCCCCCCCCCCCCCCCCCCCCGTTGAAGGGCGCACGTGCAGGGTCGTGGTTGTGGCGCAGAAGTTGTTGGAGAGTTCTGTTTCCTCAGCAAGCTGTTCGACAATCCTGAGCTGTTCTCTTTAGCCCCTGAGTCTGCCCATTGCGTGCAGACAGCTGCGACTGCGTTCAAAATGATTTCCCGCGCTGGTGTCCTCATGGAATTGTTGATGGCGCAACCTTCGACGACATGCCCATTCAGGTTGTTCAAGCTACTGGGCGACAGGGGGCTTGCAGATACATTGGGGGATGAGCCCGATTGCATCAAGGGTGAGTTTTCCAAAGCTTTCACGCGCGAGAACGATTTGAATTCAGAGGACGCCTACCAACGTTTGCGGTGCATTGCCCTTCTGCTCAACACTGACATGGCAAACATAGAGAGCCTCCACGCCATCAGCCGCAGACAGGTGCTGAAGCGAGGGCATCAAACGCACACCCCCTCACTGGAGCGAACATCGGCTGAATTCTGCTTCCACTACCCGCGGGCGCTCAAGAAATGCGCCATGCCTGGCGTGCAGAAGCCCTCGGGCGACGCCGATCAGAAGGTGGGGCCGCGCCTGAAGACGCAGACTCCTGGAGGGCATTCAGCGCGGTCATGGTGGAGAGAGACAGCAAGGGCGGGTTTGTCCCGAACCGAGGGTCTGCTTACAGGGCCCCCACGGCCGCGGAGCGGCGCCAGCTGAGAGAATTGTCCATCAGTGCGAAGCAATCCATTGAGAAAGGGGGGGGGGGGGGGGGGGGGGGGGGGGCGGGCGCCATCGAGGGGCGTTCGGCCCGACCCGAAAGCAACTTGCACGTGACGCTCGGCGCGGTGATGATTTGGCCGTTGCGGTGGCACTTCCAGGCGCTGTCAGCGGCGACTGCGATGCGGAGGCCATGGCAGATCACATCCTCAAGCTGACTCCAGACCACACCCATGTACTTGCCGTGGCACGGAGAACTTGCAAGGAGAGAAATGCGTTGGCTCGCAGAACGGATCGCCAGACGGACAGCGCAATCCTGGAGTGGGCGGCGCAAGCGCTGCGTCCTGATCTTCGCCCGCTGGGCCCTTCTATCGGGCTGTCGTCTAGCGCATGTGATGGTGCTGTTGTCTCTCCAGACTGCTCTGCTTCAACCCTTGCGTTCCGTGGGGGCTCGATCGGCGAGGCGTCCCGTCTGGTCGGCATGTTCTGCCACCGCGACGCAGGCCATTCTAGCCGTGGCAAGAACATCAAGGAGTGTAACGTTGGCAAGATCTTAGACACACATTGGCAGTCGAAACATTCCCTCATATAACATGCCGACGTTCCGAAGATTGGGTGTCCAGCGCCCAAGTATTCAAAACGTTGGAAGGCTGGCTTTTGCATGTGCACATATGCGATTGGGAAGCAGTACTACAGTTTTAGGAATGCGATCAACCGAGTTATTCGATCATGTTTCAGCCGCGGCTCGAGGGAACGGTCTGACTTCCTGAGCAGCGGCCGCGTCTTCATAAGGTTTTTTGGTGTTCGAGCCGCTGGCGCAGATGGGCAGCTTGCGGATCCAGATTCGGTGGTCTTCATCTCGCACATCTCCGCCATGAGATACAACCCGTTCGAGCCAGTGTACCAGGGCATGCCCATTGGGGAGGTTGTCGACGAGGCGACGGGCGAGATTGAGCTCGAGGCTGGCTGGGTTGGATGAGGAGGCAAGTTGCGTTCGCTTTCGCCCCTCCCCCCGTGCCCATTGCCCGCCCTCTCCTGCTCCCTCTCCTGCCTGTTCTACCTCCTCCTGATCCTCCTTCTCCTCCTTCTCCTCCTTCTCCCCCCCCCCCCCCCCCCCCCGTCGTCGCCCTTGCCCTCCTCGCCCCCGCCCTCGTGATTGGGGGCCTGTGAAACCCATGGGCCCTATGAGGTGGTGGTGGTGGCGGTCGCGGTGGCAGTGGGGGGCTGGTAAGTGGGTAGTGGGGCGGCGGCGGCGTCGATCGCGCGGGCGGCGGCGGCACGTGCGTGTCGTGGGGGTAAGAGCGCGCGCGTGCGCGCGCGCACGGTGGCCGCCGATGACGAAGGGCAGCTTGGCCTAGGCGCTGGTGTCACAGCGTCTGCGCGCTGGTGATGTTTTTTTTGGTTTTGGTGGCAGTGTCGTTGGTGATAGTGATGGTGGGGTGGGTGGGTGGTGGTGGTGGTGCGATCGCGTGGGCTCGTAGGTTTCATAGGGCATATGGCCCACGGCCCCTGTGGCAAGGTGGCGCCCCCGACCCCGACCCATTTCGGCGCGGACCCTCTCGCGGCCGATGGCCATATGTGGAGCCCCACTGCATCGCCCCTTACGCGTTTCAGGGCCCCATGGGGAGCTCCGCCCATTCATCGCATCCGCCCCCCTCAATGTCATCATGCTCGCTTGTCTTCCTCATGCTCTCTACTCGCCCCTACCTCATCCTCCATGTCTCCCTCATGGCCCCGCCCCCGCCCTCGTGGTCTCACCGCAGCGAACGCCCAGTGGAATAATATAGTCAGCCCAAACAGCCGCATGCGCGACCGATGGCTTGTCATGGGCACGTGCCAGGACGGTTGGGCCGCGTCCCGTTAGATAGGGCCCTGGGGCGTGGGGGGCCGACGCGCAGGGGGCGGGGCGCGGGGGCGGCGCGAGCATTATGGGGGGTATCGGGACATGTGCAAGGTCAAGGGATGGCAAGACAAGCAGGGTGGTGGGGAAGAGGGGGAAAGGGTGGATATGACCCTCGTGGGCCGCGCGGGCCCTATGCACAACGCGCCGCGTGGCCACTGCGCTGCATGGGGCCCGTGTGACGAGCCCGAGGGCGCGCGCGGGGCCCATGGGCCCTATCGGCCCTCGCGAGGCCGCGGGCCTTGCGATCACTACGGCCCCCGCGAGCCTGATTGGCCCTATGGTCCCTCTGGGCCCGATTGCCCCGATGAGACCTATATGCCACGCGGGCTTCATCAGCCACCGCGGGCCCGATGTGCCCTATGAGCCTTGCGGGCCCTATGAGCCCTATGGGCCTTCATGGGGGCAATGTGAACTCTGCGAGCGTAATGGCCCACATGAGACCTAGGGCCCCAGGGGGCCCGATGCGCCTCATGAGCCCGATGGGCCCTTTTGAGCCGCATGTGCCCTATGGACTCTCAGTCCGACGAGCCCGATAAGCACAATCGGCCGTGTGGGCAATGTGATCGCCGTGGGCCCGATGAGCCCCGTGGGCCCTATGCGACCTCGGCGGGGCCCCTTATGGCGCCCGCGAACCGTGCGGGGGCGCGGCGCAATGGTGGTGATGATGAGGGGCCGTGGAGAAGGGGGGTGACGCTGACGATGATGAGGAGGGGGTGATGCGGATAGGGGGGGGGGGGGGGGGGGGGGGGGGGTGGGCGCGCCGAGAGGCGCGCGCCCCTGGCTCACGAGTTAACGCGGCGAGCCGCCGCGGCGCCCGTGCGCCAGCGACGTGGGTGCCCACCTCCCGCCATGTGGGGCGCCCGAACATGGCGGGGCCGTCGCGCCCGTTGCCGCAGCTTGCGGCTGGTGGCCCGCCGCCGCCGCTCAAGTGCTGGCCGCGCCCGCCGCGGCGGCCGTGGCTTCCTGCAGGGCCGCTGAAGTTCTTGCTGGCGGCGGCCCCATATTGAATGATCCTGGGCCACTGACGGCGTGCGGCCTCGAGCCTTGAGCGCTCGCGCTGGGTTTGTGATCACCGCCGCCGCCTGCCGTTTTCGCGCCCTGCCAAGGTGCGGGGAATTGCCAGCGTCGAACCATGGCGGCGGCCAGGGGGAAGCTCTGGTCTCTGGCATTAATCGCGGCGCTGCCTTGCGCCGCGCGCCCGACGCTGCGTGCCTAAGACGCCGCCCCGCTCTGATAACCCTACGCGATGATGGCGGGCCCCACTCTGGGCTCCCAAGGCCTGGGCCGCCAAGCACGCACTACCACGAGTGGCAAGGCTGTGGCGGGTAGTGCTGCGACGGGTCCGCGGTGCTGTTCCAAACGGTCGAGCCGATGATCGTCGCAAAGACGTCCTTCATCTTGCGCCATCACGACGTCCGCGCACCAGTCGCCTTGCATGTTGGATTGGGGGCGGCCCCGCCAGGCGCCAGAACATGTTTTGATCTCCGACTTGTGTTCGAGGCTCTTCGCGTTGCGGGCCGTAACGTTCATGCTCCCCATGTTGGGCAGAACGACGTGGCCTTCCAGCTGGATCACTTCCTCAGCCGTCCCCGAGTAGTCGCCCACGGTCCACGGTGTCCTCGGCAGCTTGGCACCCCCCTGGGTCGCGAAGGCGTCCGTCAGGCCGAGCTTCCGCTGGAAATATTGAACGAACAGCTTATTGGAACAGCGCTTGTTAGGTTACCCCCGACCGCAGCCCGCCATCTGCTGATGGCCTGCTCGAACGCATGGGCGCAAGCCGCGCGCCGAGGACCGCGCGCCCCGCGCACTACGCCCGCGGTAGGCGCGCACCGCGTATCGACCCAGGACGCCGACCAGTCGGCCATGAGGACGCGCCGACCGTGGACCGTGGACACCTGTCCCGCCAATCCTGATTCCTGGTTCAGCGCTGACACAGCCCGATCACGGGGCGCCGCGGGTGGGGAGCGCCAGCGCGCGCTCGCAGCAGGCGCAGCCTCATTTTCCATGGTCGGCGGGAACCGCAGGGATGGAGGGCACCTTGCAATGGGGAATGGGGGTCGCAGCTCGGCTGGGACCGCCTACACCGCCACCGCGATGGGGCCCAGGTGGCCAGGGGGGGCGCCCGTGGGAAGCAATGCATTGGGCCGGGCAAAGCGACCGTCTGCAAGCGCACCTTGTGATCCTGCGAGTGCCACGGTAGCCTGCGAGCACCGCATAATGCATGAATATCACACTTTGCCTGTGAGCACCACGGCGCACTGTGAGCAATTGTGGCCGCCGCCGCGCGACTGTGCGCATCGCAAAATGCCTGGGCAGTGTCGGGCAGGGGGTCCCCCAAACTAAAACGCACGCGAGGTGGCATAGGACGTGCATAAGAACTGATAAGGGGCCTGCGTAGGAAATGTAACGCATAGCGCATGGACCGAAAGAGGGCCCTAGAGAAACTATATGTGAATCCACCGTCGCGCTCCCTCATCTTTTACATGTTCCATCATCGACATCATTAGCATGACCTCCTTTCCACGCATCATCACCATCGTCAGCTTCACCCCCCTAGCTACCCCCATTGGACCGCCGCCAACATCATCAACTTCGCCCGCGCCGCCCCAAACCAAGATGCCCCCCCCCCTCCTCCCCGTTCCCCACCTACCCCCGCCCCCATTCCTCTCCCTTCCCCCCGTCCGCTTCCTCCGTATCCCCCTCCTCCTCCTCCTCATCCCCCCCCCTCCTCTCCCTGGCCCAGTGGCGCCTTGTCACTGCTGCTGCCGCCGCCACGCCCGCGCGGCGCGCCCGTCGGGGGCGACGCGGGCCGCCGCCTGGCGGACGAGGGCCAGTGCGATGACAGCGGCGACGACGGCAGGCGCCGATGCCTCGACGGCCCAGCGCCGCCAGATTTCGTCGCGGCATGCCACGACTTGGCCCCTCGGCGGGCCCCTGCAAGCCCTACTCCAAGTCCAACATCAATTGCGCGGGCTGCTCGCCCGCGGCGCGCGACGCCATCCGCGCCTCGCATGCAGCGGCGGCGGCCCCCTTCCCAGTGCCAGTGCCCATAGCGACTCTGCACGAGCACGAGCATGTACCGCGGCGCCACCTCCATTGCGTCGTCGGCCTCGGCCGCGGCTTCGTGGCGGCCTCGTCCGCAGTGCAGTCGCCTCTCGACGCGGCGTCTGCCCGCGGTCGCCTCGGCGGCCGCTGCTGAGGCTCAGACTCAGACGCCTCGCCCGCCGAGCCCGCTGGCTCCGCGGGAGGCGGCGTTCCCCGAGCAGCCTCGCCACCCCGCCCCCGTGGAGGCCGTCGTCGCTGGCCGAGCTATCGTTGTCCCCGCCGTGGCTATGCTGATGAACGCCGCGGGCGGCGGAATGCTCGGCGGGCGCGGCCCGCCGCCCGCGGGCGGCGGGCGCGGCGCCGCCGCAGGCGGCGGCGGCCAGCACGGCGGGCGCGGCCCGCCCGCAGGCAGCGGGTGGCGCGGCAGCTGCGGCTGGCAGTTCCCGCGCCGCCCGCCAGCCTTGCTATCGGAACGCGGCCGATCGTTCAAGGGTGTGCAATCCCCGCGGTGTCAGCGACCAACGCCGACGACGTCGCAAACTAACTTGCAGGTGAGTTTCTTGTTATGGGGACGGGGAGGTTGGGATGTCGTGAATATGACGATGGCGTTAAGGTGCTTGTTAGGAGGCTCGGGGTGAGGACGGCGCGGACGAGCAGGAGGAGGAAGGGGGGGGGGTAACGGGGACAATGATGACCATCAGCAACAGCAGAGACGGCAGGATCAGGGGGGTGATGGTCTTTCAGCGCCCCGCCGCGAGGCTACATCCTCCTTCATCACAGAGTACCCCTGCTACAGGCACTTCGACCTCAACTTCAGGTGGGAGGCGTCCTTCTACGTATTGTGCGAGAGGAAAAGGACGACTGTGGGCGTCATCCCAGCATTGCAACGGGCGTTGCCGTTCAAAGGAGGGCTCTCGACCATCGTCTGGAGGAAGCCGCCTGCAAGGCATGTCTTCGCCGAGCCTGCTCGTGGCCCTCGGGGCCTAGGTCGCAGGCCATCGGGCGGCGGCGCTGGAGGCGGCGGTGGCGGGCCTGGCCGAGCGCCGCTTGCAATGGCAGACGGCCCTGCCCCGCCGCCGCCGAACCCAGAACGGATCCAGATAAGCCTTATGACGACAAGGATTCGGTTTCTTATCATTCTGGCCCTGGCCATCCTTCAGAGAAGGAACGCGAGGACTTTCATTGCTGTCGGCAATTGCGCTCCTCCTTCTCTCGCCGACCCCGTGCCCAGCGCGCGACTCCCACCCCGACCCCGCGCCCCGACCGCGCAACAATTTCGCGCGGTCGGTTGCTGGCCGTGGGTCGAGGGGGGTTGCTGGGGCGGGGGGGAGGGGCGCAGGGTCAGGGCCACATTTGGGGTCGATCGCTGGGCGCGGCGTCGGATGGGGGAAGGGTGAGCGCACTTGTGGCACTGGAAACGGCACGGGGTGCGGGGTCGGGGTCCAGCCACTTTTACCATGCCACCTTTTTCAGTATCTCTGTCGCACCTCAGGGCCCCGTGCCCGTTAGCAGTCTGGCAGGATTTGTGAGAAGTTGGCGATGGTCGAAAGCCCCACCGCCCCCCCCCCTAAGGCATATGATGAGGAAACCGGTGAGCGCGAGGATCCTGGGGAGGGCGAGTCGGACCCGTTCGGCGATTCCGAGGGCGGCGAAGTTCCAGGTTCTTCCGACCACGGCGGCAGCGACGTGGTGGTTGGCAGCCAGTACATGGCGTCCGAGTCCGACTCCGACCCAGAGGGCGACAGCGACAACGACTCCGACTCAGTGGCTGAGGGCTCCGACTCAGAGGGCGGCAGCGACGATGGCGGGGGCCCGCCGCCGCCGCCGCCACGCCCGAACCCACCGGGCGATGGAGGAGGAGGAGGAGGAGGTGGCGGCGGCGGGCGGGGGGCCAGGTTCCCGCGAGATCTAACGGTGCACGTTCCAGAATGTGGGGGTCGGCTCGCGTGGCGCGCCCGATCAGGGCGCATCTTCGCTTACTGCAGTGGCGGCCGCACAGGTCCCCACGGTTCTTGCGCTAGGAATCGAGGTGTTGAGGGGGGCGTCAGAAACGCAGCGGCAGGCAGGCCCCTCGGATGCCTTTGCGCTTGGCTACGGAGGCACAACGCACCGAGCCGCTGGGCGCACGGCACGCATATACCGTCGTGCGATGAACGTTTGGCGGCCAGACGTGAATGGAAACTCCGCGTTCCAGATTTGTTTCGCCAGTTCGAGGAGTTAGAGCGCGATCGCAGGCCTGGCGAGGGCGAGGAGCCTGATGGACTCGCATAGGGGCCGCGCCCAGGATAAGAGTCGAGTCGGGTTGGCGAATCGAGTCGGGTCGAGTGCTTCTGTGTCTCGAGTTCCGAGTCGGGTCGGTTCGGTTTGATTCAACCCGCCTGAATGTTTGACGTTTCGCGTGCCCCCGCCAGCCCATCCATGACCGACGCCCAGACACTTTGAGGTGATCAGGGCGCGCGGGAGCAAAGACGGGGATCTCCGAACCGTGCGAAGGAGGGAGGGGGAGGATGCGGCCGGCTGGATGGATGGGGGAGTGGGACGAGGGGCGACGCGTAGAATGATGGGGAAGGGAAGGGGCGAGTCGGGGGAGAAGGATGAACGAGAAGGCGGGGCTTGGGGACCTCTTGGAGCCTTCCTGGGGCCTTCTGGAGGCCCTCTTGCAGCTCGGGGCCCTGGGATGGGGGCCCTGACAGGGTGGGGGGTGGCGCCGGAGGGCACCGGGAGGGGGCCAGGGGGCCTCTTCCCTCACCTGGCTCATCTGGGAAAAATCAACGCGGTCAAATTCCCCACACCCTGTCTTGAAACACGCGGTCACATCACCTACCACTGTCCTGGAAAAACGTGGTCAACTCTCCTTCCCCCTCCTTTGAAACGCGTGGTCAAGCCCCACTCCTTTTGAACGAAAAACGCGGTCGAGTCACCCTTCCCTCGTTTGAAAAAACGTGGCCGAGTCGGGTCGCCCTCGCTCTGAAGCACGTTCTGAATAAACGAATGTGGCCACGCGCCCTTCCATCTTCCTCTGCAAACGTCAACGTGGCCAAATCTTCCCCACCTCCTTTGAAGACAAAAACGCGGTCAAGCACCCCATGCCCTTTTCTGAAGAAGATCGTGGTCAAGCCCAACCCCTTTCGGAAGAACGCGGTCAAGTCCCTCTCCCCTCCTCTTCCCCTTCCTTCTCCTCCTCGTCCTTCACCTCTTCCCTCCCCCCTCCCTCCTCGCCCCTCCTTCGCCCGCCCCCTATCCTCCCGCCCCGTCATCCCTCCCCCCGCGCGCGCTCCCAGGGGCCCGCCGCCGCGGTGGCCCTCCCGCCACGTGGAGCCCCCGTTGCGCTCCGTTCCTCCCTGCGAGGCGAGGGGGGCCCTCGGCGACCGACGACGACGACGGCGAAGACGACGGCGACGAGGGCGACGAGGACGGCGAGGGCGAGGATGAGGAGGCAGAGGAGGGGGCAGGCGGAGGAGGAGGAGGAGGAGGAGGAGTAGTTTAAGACCAGCACCGCTCAACAGGGAGTAGTTTTCGACTAGTTGTTCGCTTGGCCGATCTCGCGCCGACTAGTTGACGAGTAGTTTTTCGTCGGCCGATTTATCTCGGAGTAGTTTTTGAGTATTTTTAGTCAAAAACTAGTCGCCCGATTAGTTTTTGACCATTTGAAATCAGCCCCGATCGCACGTGAACTAGTAGCAAGTCTGAAACTAGTCTGGAAAGTGATCCTTGAACGTGGGTGGCGTTGACAACTAGTCCTGCAAGGGTTGGTGCTGGGCTGGGCCGGCACGCAACTAGTACAAACGGTGTCTCCTGTCTGGGCCCCGCTACTCTTTCCCCCCTTGTAGGCCGCAAGCTGGGGTCGCCCCCTGGGCCGCGCGCCCCCCCCCCCCCCCCCCCCC
>CAUYUJ010004483.1:0-31998 GCA_963575745.1 Prorocentrum cordatum
GATCTGGTGCAGGCCCTTGAAGCGACGCTTCACGACCTCCGCCAGCGTCACGGCCTTCGTCAGCGCCCCGCCCGTCGCCTTGATGGTGACGCTGGGCTTCTCCAGCTCGGTGAAGACCTTGGCCACGCGGGACACGTACGCGGAGACGCTGCCGGCGGCAGTCACACGGATCTCGTCCTCCGCGATTTCCTCGGTGGACTTGGGCTTCACGACCTTGCGGTACTTTTCCATGGATGCGGGAGGCGATCGACGTGGACCCAGGGTGCACGGGATCTAGTTGGGCGCCATCCGCTTCGGGGGGTGACGTTTTGGCTCTCGCAAGGGCCAGAACGCCCACGGAAACGGAACACAGAGGAAGAGGAGAACAAACGAACGAACAAAATGCTATACGCTGGAGCGCGTGGGCAACAGATAATAACGCCAGCCTAACCTCGCCGCTTCGCGAGAGTTTCAGGGCCCTTCTGGGCCCGACTTGGGGCCCTCGCCAGCCATCTTCAAACCTGCCTCACCTCTCAAGCCCTTGTCGGCCCCCGAGGGGGGGAGAGAGAGAACGAGAGAGAGTGGGTCCCCGAAGGAAAAAGAGAGAGAGAGGGAGAGGCCCGGAAATGCGACCCTTAACTCCTCCCTCCTCATGCAGCCCCTCCCCTTGCCTCTACCCCCCCTCTTCCATCCCCACGCTGCCCTGGACCTTGGAGCTGTGTGTTGGCGGCGGGCACAACGGGGTAGAGGGAGGGGTGAAAGCTTCTTAAAAGGAGGTTGTATTTGGGCCCTCTTAGGTCGTCTTGGGGCCATTTTTGGCCCTCTTGTGCCGTCTTGGGCGCTCCTGGGGTTGTCTTGGAGCTCTCTTGGGCCGCCTTCGAGCCCTCCTGGGGGCCTCTCGGCCCGTCTTGAAGCGGTCGTGGCGGCCTCTTGGGCCGTCGTGGGGCGTCGGAAGCTCGAAAAGTCGAGGGCCCCAAACACCTTCGAAAAACGGACTCGAAAATCAACTACAGTTGCCTCCCGGTGCCCTCTTCTGGGACCTCGTGCGCCCACTGAGGCCGCCCGGGGCCATCATGGCGCAGCCTGGAAGCCTTTTTTCGGCGCTGTCGGGGTATGTTGGACTGGTCCGGTAGACTTTCTCGGCAATTTCGGGGCTATCTGTGCGCCCATGGGGCCACTTTGGGGGGTCAGGGGGGACACTCGTGGGGCCACTGGAGCGGTCACATCGTCACCGTGGCCCTGGTCCTGGGCCCGCCCATGGCCTGCTCCGAGATATATCGATGTGTGCCTGTACATGTGCGTATATATATGTATATATATATACATACATACATACATACATACATACATACATACATACATGCATGCATGCATACATACATACATACATACATGTGTACACATACATTCATGCATGCATGCATGCATGCATGCATGCATACATACATACGTGCATACATACATGCATACAGACAGACAGGCAGACAGACAGGCAGGCAGACAGATAGACATACATACACGCATTTAAATACAAACATACATGCATACATGCACGCACACATACAAACATGTATACACACTGCATTTACACATGCAGATACATACGTTCTACTAAAACACATACATATACATAGACATACACATATACAAATACAGATACATAGACGTATACATATACACATAAGTGTGCATATTCATGTACAACTACAGATACAATCAACTATATATATATATATATACACATGCACGTACATATACACATGCATACATGCACACACGTATGTGTATACAGGCACACAGATATACAGACATGCATGCATGCATACATACCTACACGCATACATGCATACATGCATGCATACAGACATACATACATGCATGTATCCAGACATACATACATACATCATACATGCAGACATGCATACACATACATATACATATACTGCACATATGCATACACCCATACGTACATACGTATAAACATATACGTATGAACACATATTTGTATGTGCATATACAATACATCCATGCATGCATGTCTACATGCATGCATACTTAAATCGATTATTATATATATAGGTATAAATATACATATATATATATATATATATATATATATGTACACACATGAATGCAGGCATACAGACATACATGCATACATACATACATGGATGCATGCATACGTTTATCAAATATATACATGCAAACAGACATACATGCATGCATGCATATATACATACATGAACGCATGACTACATATATACATGCATACGAAAATACATACATACGTGCATCCAGCCGTACACGCATGCACAAAGACATACATACATACATGCATGTAGACACCCATACAGACATACACACATGCATGCATACACCCATGCATCCATGCCGACATACGTGCACAATACATACGTACGTGCATCCATACATATATACACACATACATTCACACATACCGACATACATACATGCAGACATGCATGCATGCATGCATACAAACATAAGCACATACAAACAAACGTGCATGTATACATACATGCACACATACATACATGGGAGCATATATACATCGCGCATACACACATACATACGTGCATACAAACATACCTACATACACACATACATACGCACACATACATACATACATGCATACATACATACGTGCATACATACAGACATACACACCTAAATACATACACAGGCACATACATACATACGTGCATACCCGCAGACATGTATACACACATGCATACACACATACATACATGCACATGTACAGTCATACACGCGTGCATGTGTACATACATGCATGCATGCATGTATAAACACACTTACATCCATGCGTGCATGCATACATACATACTCACATATATAAACACCTGCATACATACATACGTGCTCATACATACGCACATACAAACAGACATGCACACATACATACATGCAGACATGCACGCATGCAAACATGCGTGCATACACACATGCAAATTTACTTACGTAAACACACATGCATGCACAGATACATACATACCTGCATACACACATTTATACACATACATACATACATACGTACACATATATATATATATAGTACAGACATACCTACATACATACGTGCATACATACTTAACTGTATGTACACACATACACACGAACACCTACATACATACGTGCAAACATGCATACATACGTCCATACAGACATACGTGAATACATCAGTGCATACACGTACATAGACTCATGCATGAATACATGTACGCATACGTACATACGTGCGTACATACATACATAAAGACGTTCATACATCCGTGAATACATACACACAAAAACACATACACACATACAAGCATGCATGCATATATACATACATTCAGACATACATACGTGCATTCATACATGCATAGAGACATATACATACATATATATATATATGTACACGAATGCATCCATGCATAAGTGCACACATACGTGCACACTCACACAAGTACATACATAAAGTCATACATACACACATACATACATACGTACGTTCATGCAAACATAGGTACATCCAAGCAGGTGCATACATGCATACATACATACGTGCATACACACATACATACATGCACACGCACATACAAAAACACATACAAACATACAGACATACATGCATACAAACGTGCATCCACACATACACTCATACGTGCATATTTACATGAATACACACATACACACATACATACATACACATATGCATACATGCATACATAATACATACGTGCATACATACATGCATACATGCTGGTATGCATGCATTATTGCGTGTATGATGACGTAAATACCTACATGCATACATACATGCATGCATACATACATGCATACAGTCATGAATGCATGCATACATCCATAGTTATACACATACAGATAAGCACACACATACACAAACCTATATATATATATAGTCATGCATACATGCATGCAAGTATGCATGCATGCATGCATACATACAGGCAGGCGCACCCACATATATACGTTTGTACGTGCATACATCCTCAAACCCGCTCTCTTTCCAGGCCAGCATCTCGACAGTGTCTGTTCGCAAACATTGCCCAGCCAGAGTGCACATCCATCCGCGCCACACTGAGACGCGGGAGGCCAGGACAAGCAGAAGCGACTTCCAGCGACAGACGGAGCATCTCTTGACAAGGCTCAAGGGTGGGTGGGCAGGGTTGAGCCCAAAAACCCACGGAAGCGATCTAACATCGACGGCCTGGACCCGTGACGGGATGAGGAGAGACATGCACGCATAGGATATCCTCAAACCCGCTCTCTTTCCAGGCCAGCATCTCGACAGTGTCTGTTCGCAAACATTGTCCAGCCAGAGTGCACATCCATCCGCGTCACACTGAGACGCGGGAGGCCAGGACAAACAGAAGCGACCTCGAAACATCTCTCCGAGGATCTAACTGACCACTAGGCCGCTAATCGCACCAAGGCTTCGTGCGTGGATGACATTCTAGTTTCACGATAGGCTTTGGCAAGGGCACTGGACAGAGTGGGTGGGTATGGCTCGGCAATCTTTGTCCAGAAGGCTCCGGAGGGCGTCTTGCCTTCCGGAGCACGGTGGGGACGGTGTGAGAACGAACAGAGGCCACGCCCTGTACACTTGCATTTGCTGATCGCGTGGAAATTCAGATGCACATATATCACCCGAGTCCTCTTCCTCCAGGCGGTGCCGAAGGCGCAAAAGTCAAAAACTCTACAGTCTTAACCCCTGGTTGACGCGCTGCATGCTGGGCCCAGCGAGTCTGCCAGACCCACGAAGTGGACGGGTTCTCGATTGCTGCGGGGACTCCTCGCCTGGCACACTCCAGGAAAAGGCTGAATGAGATTTGCGACAGCCGGTAACCCGCCTCGACCTTGAGAGACTCACTCGACGACAGGTTGGGCAGGCCGAGCACGTGGGTGGCGTCCCGCAGGGCAGGTGGCCCGTTAGGCCAGTTCCGTGCCCGTGACCACGAGCTGCAGGGCATGCCAAGCCAAACGCCCTGCAGCAGGCCACCACGGAGCCACCCGCGCACTATGCGCTGGGCTCGCCGCCGACTGAGGTCACCGAGGACCGGCTCGTGGTCCACGTCCAGCTCGAAGACCCGCGGCGCCAGGCGAGAGGCCAGGCTTCGCCGCAACGCCCGGGACCAGTTCCCAGAGCCACTGAAGATCTCCAGGTACACCTTCGAGTCGGACTGGTGGGCCCAGGAGCTCAGGTTCTGCATAGGGTGCCTCCAATAGTCACAGCGCAACCGAGGGCCTGAGACTGTAGAACGGGCCGCAGACGTTGAAGCTGCTCTTGAACTCGACCACCTTTCGCGTATCGCTTGAGGCTCCTGTCGGCCTCCCAACGCCCGCGCTTCTTGATGTCGCCGAACTCCCTGGCGTTCGTCAGCATCTCGTGGCTGGCCCCCCCGTGGCGCAGTTGGTACAGCACCGGGGGGCCGAGGGCGTCCAGCCCGAGGGCGACGCCCGCCTGCTGGAACGCCCGCACCCACGACCTCATGTCCAGGGGGGACAGGGGCGCGTCGATAGCACGTCCCTCCACGAGGCGATCCAGCATCTGGTCGACCCAGCTGAACTCTGGGTTGTCCAACAAGATGCTGATGTCGTAGTCCGTGGTCTTCGACCTCGCCTCGAGCTCCGCCGGGAACAGCAGGATCGAGTACTTGCTCAGATGCCGCGGACCCGCCCTGACCGGCCGCACGACGGACTTGACCCGCAGCGACAGCGTCTCCGACAGCCGCATGTAGAGGACGAAGGTCAGCACGGTCGCTCGGGCGGCGGCCAGGAAGCCTTTCGCCGCCATCCAGTCGGCCACCAGGGTCACGACTGGCCACGGCAGGGGCAGGCGGGCGCGGGGAAGCGCCAGAATCTTCCAACCCTTCAGCGCCCTCAACACCCTCGGCAGGTTGGCAAGCTTCGGCGCCAGGTCCAGCCGGAAGTGCGCCACCGCCGCCACCAGCTTCGGCCCGTCCGGTGGGTCGTGCCCGTCGAAGTACTGCTGGTTGAAGTACTGCAGGAGCGCCTCCTCAAGGTCCGTGACGGTCGCCACCGACAGACCCGTGTTCGCCGACCAAGTCAGGAAAGCTTGGTATCGGGCCTGGTAGTCCACAGCGGTCCTGTCCCCAACGGCCTTCAGCTCGAGGAACGAACGTTGGTTCCGACCCCGCCAGCTCACGCCCTGGGGATGTCTCGCCTGCCGGCGGCTTGCCCGCCCCGGGCGGTCCAGCGGCTCGGCGGCCAGCTCCCCGGGCCTCGCTGAGCTCGCGGCTGCCGTCGAGGAGGCTCGCCCAGTCGGAGGGCCAGCACGCCTCCTCTTCGAGGCCGGGCGGGGGCCCGATGTCTGGCCAGCTCTCACCAGCAGGCCCTCCGTGATCGCTCCCAGGACTGGGGCGGCCAGCGGCAGCGCCGAGGCAGCAGGGGTCTGCCGCCGCTGCAGCATAACCCACGCCCGGCAGGTTCCTGGACGCACGATCGGCCGAGTTCCTCTCCGAGGGGACCCAACGCCAGAAGAAAGCCGCACCGCTAGCCAGCGAAAGGGCCGCCAGCTGCCAGCACACGCGGCCCATCTCCCGTCGCGATGAGCGCCCCTTGGTGGCGGCCAGGATGGCCCCCAGACAGTCGCCCAAGCAGAGATGGCGGCGGTTGAACGATGAGATGCGTCGAAGGACATGACGGACGGCCACGACCATACCACGGGCCTCCAAGACAACCTGATGCTCTGAACGACTCCAGCGATGGGACACCACCAGGACCCAGCCACTCGCACAAACGTCGTAAGGGATTCCGGGGAACTCCTCATCCTCCTCGATGTCATTGAACCTCTCCTCCTCCACGTGCACCCCCTCCACCACGGACTCCTTGACAGGCTCTTCTACGGGCACCTCCAGGGGCTCCTTGATCGGGGCCTTCGGGTTCTCGGAGCAGTCGAGGCTGATGACCGACTCTGGGATGAAGGGGCTGGCGGAGGTCGCCGACTTGAAGGCGTGGGACCTATGCGACACCTCGGACTCCTGATGAGTGCTGAGTCTCCATCTCTTACTGTACTTGGAGAGCTCAAGAGCCACCTGGGCTGACGACTTTTTCTGAGTGGCACCAACTCCCCACCACGATGAGTCCAACATCGTGAGCGCGCTGTCGAACGCGACACCAGCGTCTCGAAAACAGAACACGACAAGGCTGGCGCGCCAGCGAAGCTCGCGGAGGCAGGAGGGCCACAGCCGCGCCGTGCGGCCTCCATACTGGGCAGAAAAAGCGTACAGCGAGTTGAGGGCAGAAAGAAGCTCGCGGCGAATCAGGCCTCGCGAGGTGAAGTGGGACACCACGCGTGAGATCGTCTTGCCCGAGGCATATCCCCTCCGGCACAGCTCCAAGAAAGCCAGCCTCAGCTTCCACCGCAACGCGGGGTTCAGCCCGATGATCGGGAGCTTCTCGTCGAACTGCCACCCCAACGCCACGGCGCCAAAACTGCACTCAACGCCGTGGGTAGGAAGTCCCGCCGCACGAAGGTTCGAGTCCACGGCCGAGGCGGCGGCGGCGGCCGTCTCCAAGCTGGTCGAGAGGCTGATCGCATTATCCACGTACTCGGCGTGAATCACCCCCCAGGACACCTGCGGCACAGGCCGGCGGTCCACGACACGGCTCGCGAGGGACAGCTGGGGCACCTTCAGGGCCATCCCCTCCAGCATTGTCTGGCAGATCCACAGGATGAAGGAACAGCCCATAAGGGGGGCACCTGAAGCACGGGTACACCAGGTCGGTCCCGGCCAGAAGCCGCCCGTCCGCGGTGCTCTCGAGGCCCAGCAACCCCGCGCGGCAGCCAGGCAGCGCGAAGTACTTCCTGAACTTCGGCGGCAGCAGCATCGTGTAGAACGCATCTGCCAGGTCGACCTCCGCCACCAGGATGGGCTTGCCCCCGTCCACGTAGAGGCTGGCGAAGGTCGCCCCCGACGCGAGGGCAACCTTGTCGGGGACCTGGAAGTGCAGGGATGCGTGCCTGCCATCCAGGATGAGCCGCAGCTTACCCGACTTCTTGTGAACGATAAAATCGAGAAGATTCCGACGCTCGAGGATCCGCAGCAGCTGGACATACAGCTTGGGGTTCCTCAGCGCTGGGTCGGCGCAGAGCTTCCGGGGGGCCTCGGACTCGATCCGAGCTCGACCCTCAGACTGGGACAACACATATCATGAAGCCGCTCGACTATCCTGCGGCCATCATCTCCCCCCAGCGCGTCAAGCGGCACTGGCTTGAAGCCCTCGTCCGGGAGAGAGAGGCTGTTGATATTATCAAAGTCGAGCGGAGCGACGGTGGCGCTCTCGCCAGCATAGTCGCTGAGAACTCGGAGCTCCTCAAGGGCTCCTGAGCCAGTCAACCCCTCTGGGGGAGCACCGAACCGTCGGACTGCGTCGCGCACATTGTCCAAGGCCCGTTGCTGGCCCGCAGTGATGGACTGAGGATGGCCGACGGGGTGCGAGGGCTGGCCAAGGTACAGCTCGTTGAGAGTCTGAATGATCTCGCCCTCTACCGAATTGGCATGGCCCTTGCGGGGACCCCGGCGAGCTACCGAACGTGAACAAGCGATGCCATGCGCCTCCGAAGCTGCCCGATGCTGTTGACCAGGCACCGGCAGTGGAAATAGATCACGCTGACGCCCAGCACGCATGCCCGATGAGTACAAGTCACCAGCGGACGGCGGGCCACCGCCGCTGGGCCCCCCTCTGAAGACGCGCGCACCGCCGGGGGGTAGCGGAGCGCGTGGCCGTGAACTCGTCATGATCGCAAGGCCCGCTGCTCCTCGCGGGCCTTGCGAACCTGCTTCAGCACCGAAGCATCCCTCTCCACCTCCTTTGCCACGTGCTCGAGGAGCAGAGGGCAGATCATGCTCTCCCCGCGGTCTCGACTGAGACCCGAGAAGACGGCGCTCTCGTCGATGAACCCGAAGCTCAGCAGGCCATGGCGTCCGCCGCCTCGCTCACGGCCTCGGTTATTCTTCTTGTCGTTCCCCTCGCCGCCTCCGTCTCCACCGGAGGGCGCGCTGTGGTGAGGGTCACGGTCCATGACGTACACGTACTCATACATCTGGCACTTCCTGAACATCTGCTCTGCCCCCGCCAGGTTCGGCAAGTCGAGACCGCCCCAGCAGGCGAAGGTGTAGATGGCCCGCATACTCGCCTCGTAGTCGCCGACACCGTAGTCCTCAGTCGACAGCCCCAGGGTGGAGCGCCAGAACCTGAAATGGTCGAGCGGCCCGCCCTGGCGTCGGTCTATGAACTTGCAGCACCAGATGCAAGTGCGGGGGCCAGGGATATACCAGTCCACGAACGACTCCTCGGTGAAGCTGGCCACCGCATCGCGCCACTGCCTCAGGAGCCTGCCGCCTGGAACCGCTGGGTTCGCGACGATGCTCATCAGGCTGGCGTCTGAGGCGGCCTCCCGTCCTGCGTAGGTCTGCGCGGGCTCCGAGATCGATCGGATGGCCACCCGCGCCCCGTCTGCCTGGGGCATCAAGCCGACGGCCCCGCGGAGGTCCGAGCCGGCGGGCGGGGTCACCACCGCCCCGCGCTTGCCCGCCGTGGTCGACTCGACCAGCACCCACACCGCTGCCACCGCAGCCGGGGCCGCGGCCCCCAGCTCAGCCGCGGCCGCGCCGCCTGGGACTGCTCCGCCCGCGGGGGGAAGCGCCGCCAGGGCGCCGGCGGGCACCGCCACTGGGGCGGCCAGCGCGGCGGCCACGAGGGGCGCGGCGGCGGCCGCGGCCGGGGCGGCGCCCGCACCAGGGCCACCGTCCCCTGCAGGGCCGAAGGTCAGCGGCACGAGGAACGGCCTCCCCGGCGCGGGCAGCCGCAGGCGTTGGTGGTCGGCCACCAGGGCGGCGGTGCAGGAGTCCAGCGCGGTCTGGTCGATCTGCTGCATCTCCACCACAGTGAGGTTCCGTCTGAACCTGTACGAGTTGGCGGCCCCAACTCCAGCGGGGAAGGTTGCACGATCGGATGTGAACCTCACCGCGATGATGTCCCGTCCCTGGCACGAGTAGTCCTCCTCATAGATGCCGGTGTCCACCGTGCAGATGAGCACCATCCACTCACTGACTCTCTCCAGTGGTGTCCGGACCCGTCGCCCCAAGATCATGCGCTGGTGCCACAATGGCTCTCCTTCGTAGCGTGCCCATGCCCACTGGAGCATCCCATGAGGCGCTGCCTCCGCTGGCCCCACGTTCTGCACGGCCAGCATTGCGACGGCGGCACGTCAACCCAACTCGGTTCAACGACCAGATGCCGTAGGACAGCGCCAGGCCCAGCGGGAGGAGCTCGTTCACCAGCACCACGAACCAGAAGGAGGAGGGCTGCTGCAGCTCGCCGCTGCTCCCGCCGCCCGCCAAGGGCCTGGCGGGAGCCGGGGGGCCCCCTGGGCGCGCCGGCCAGCCTGGGCACGGCGGGCACACACAGCTCGGCATGGCGGGACAGGCGGGAACGTGAACGGACGGGCACCTCTGCAGGTTGCCGCCCCAGGGATAGGCGAGCGATCCCTGCCAAGCGTACTGGGCGGCAGGGAGAAGACAATCCATACGCACTGCCTTGGTGCAAATTCTGGAGCCCAACAACCCACGGAAGCGATCTAACATCGACGGCCTGGACCCGTGACGGGACGAGGAGAGACATGCACGCATAGGATATACACAATTATCCCGGCAAAGCAACCTAACAGCGATGTGTAGGAGCATATCTGGAAGCATCCCCCTTCAGATCCAGATGAGAATCCAATTGTAGAATTCTGCTGTTCTCGCAGTCGTAGTCGCATTCGCGATGACAGTCGCAGTGGCAACGGCAGTCGCAGTCACAGCCTCAGCCTCAGCCTGCCTCAGCCTCAGCCTCAGCCTGCCTCAGCCTCAGCCTGCCTCAGCCTCAGCCTCAGCCTGCTTCAGCCTCAGCCTCAGTCTGCCTTCAGCCTCGGCCTCAGCCTCAGCCTGCCTCAGCCTCAGCCTGCATCAGCCTCAGCCTCAGCCTCAGCCTGCCTCAGCATCAGCCTGCCTCAGCCTCAGCCTCAGCCTGCCTCAGCCTCAGCCTCAGTCTGCTTCAGCCTCAGCCTCAGTCTGCCTTCAGCCTCGGCCTCAGCCTCAGCCTGCCTCAGCCTCAGCCTGCCTCGGCCGCAGCATCAGCCTGCCTCAGCATTCAAAATGTGGCCCAGGAATGGAGTTCTGGGAACTAGACGAACACGAGGTGGCCTACACTTGGCTCCGGGCATTCAAAATCATGCCCAGGAATGAGTTCTGGGAACTTGAAGAGCACGAAAAGGCCTACAGTTGGCTCCGGGCATTCAAAATGTGGCCCGGGAATGGAGTTCTGGGAACTCGAAGAGCACGAAGTGGCCTACAGGTGGCTCCGGGCATCCAAACTGTGGCCCGGGAGTGGAGTTCTGGGAACTCGAAGACCACGAAGTGGCCTACAGTTGGCTCTGGGCATCCAAAATGTACGCCGGGAATGGAGTTCTGGGAAGTCGAAGAGCACGAAGTGGCCTACAGTTGGCTCCGGGCATTCAAAATGCACGCCGGGAATGGAGTTCTAGCAGCGCCAAGAGCAGGATGTCCCAAGCGATTTGGGCTTCGACGGCAGCCGCGCCGGGTCCCGCCCCGGGTCCCGCCCCGACCCCCCTGAGGAGTCATGATGCTCTCTTACTTTCGACCCCACTAGAAACCTATCAGTCTTCGCTGTTAAGTAAATACACATATACACATACATAAGTAACAGATATAGCATGCATCGCAGAAAACAGCATAGAAAAATATCACACCACACCTTAACATAATGTTATGTATCAGACTATATCATCCGATAACATAGCAGACCATGCCACAACATATCACAGCACATATCGCCATGTCAGAACATTTCAAAACATGTTATGAAATACTACAATATAGCGCATTAAACATTAAACGGTAGGAAACCAAAAACAGCACCATATCACACAACTCAGTACACTACAATATCTGATAACAAGAAATAATGCACCACGCTATAAGATACCACAACACAATACAATCCAGTACAACACAGTACGATACGATTGTGTGCAATATGTGATACTAGAATGTAAACAGCTGAACACAATGTAATACAAATCGTACCCATATCTGTGCGCACACGCGCGCACGTGTGATCGCGTGTGCACGTGCGTGCGCGGGCGCGCGTGCGCGGCGGCCGCCACCGCGCCCCCCTGGAGGCACGAGCTGGAGAGCCCCCTGTGCCCCATGCGAATTCTGCACCGAGCACCGTGCAAACATCGAGGGTGCCACACAGGGCTGAACCTCAAACGGTGCTTCTCGTTTTCGTCTTAGTTTTCAATTGTTCCCTCGTTCTGTCTTCAATCCGCCTTTACCACAAAACGAGATCGAACCGAAAACGGCACGCGAAATTGCCAAAACGCCAAAACACAATTTAGGTCCACCCCTGGTGCCACAGCCCGGAGCTCTGGGCGTTCCCGTGCACTCCTGGGCGCTCCCGCGGGTTCTCCGCGCGACGTCTTCCGGAGCCAGGAGCGCGCTGCACATGCAGATCCAGCAGAGCACAAGATGGCCCCGAGGACCGCTCGGGCCTCGCGGGTCGTCCTGGAGGCTCTGGAGAGCGGCCCTAGACACCAACATCGCCAGAATCCACTGGCCACTGCATGGTTGTAGCGCCACCGCCTTCTTGGTCTTCAGAGCGCCTAGCACAGCCCAAAAGGCGCCTAAGATCGCCCAGGAACGGCCCAAGAGCCCTCAAGAGGCCCCCCAAAAAGACCCACGAGGGCCCAAGAGTGCAATTCACAGCCCTTCGCCTGCCTTCCTAGAACTTATTTACGCCAGATGGCCCCAGAGGCCGTGCGTGCAAGCTTCCTTATACATACATTTTCTGTCCGAGCTCCCCCCAGGAGCCCGTCTTTGTGTTGCCCGGGTTTCACGACATATCGTGTTCTCCCGTTCCGCTTGCAGCGTGGCCATGCTTAACGGACTCACCGAGAACTGTTGCAGAGAACCCCAAGCCCAAGAGGCGCGCCACCTACGTTTCACATGCTTGCAGTACGCGTCCTCCCGAGACAGTTCTGGCTCGGGCCTCTGCAGCGCGACGGGGACGCTGAACATGACTGGTGTGCGTCCGAGAGACGCAGGATGGCGTGCTGACGCCGCTGCCAGATAAAGCCGCCTTCCATTACCATCGCGCTGCCAGTGCGGTCCCTCCGTTGCCCGACCGAACATTTCAGACATCAGCATGAGCGGAGTTCAGAAAAGAAAGAAGAGTATGACCAGACAGAGACTCCCAGGCCAGTGGTCAGAGTGGGACGATTGCAAAGCGAGGGAACACGAACTGAAATCGCGAACCCTCCGCCCAAAGATGGCCCCAAGATTCCATCATAGGCCCCCGAGGCGCCCCCAAGAGGCCCCAAGAGGCCACCAAGAAGCCCCGAGAGGCTCAAACTAGGCACCCAGGAGGCGCCCGAGACAACCCCAAACACCCCCAAAACCGACATCAAGAGGCTTCCGAGAGGTCCCCCAATAGATTCTCACAGGCATCCAAGGGACATCTAACCCACAACCGAAGAAGTGGCGGGATGGGCTGCAGGGCACCAGATATCAAGGTAGCAGCAGGACGGCTTGAAACGGCCACGATCTTAGCTTCAAAATAACTTCGACGAGGACCCAAGTGACCCCAATATGGTACAGTTGGCGGCTAGATGCGCAATCATAGAATCCAGATGTCCCCACACAGGTTCCCCCAATTCCTGGAAATGCACGTGCGAGTGCGTTGATTTTGGCTGCGACTGCCATGGATATGGCTCTAAGAAGACGTGGCCCAGCATTGAACCAATGTTACCTCGAGATAGCTCAAGACGAAGCCCGCCTGGCTTCAAGATGACTCCTATGGCGCTAAGGAGGAGCCCAAGACGGCCCCATATATATAGAGAGAGATAGATATATATATATATATAGAGAGAGAGAGAGAGAGAGAGAGAGAGAGAGAGCGCCATGCACGTCGAAGGTGCGTTGAGAGTACTGAACACAAACTAGAAGCACAACGCTATCTGCGTGCAGAAATTGGTGCAGAAATTGTGCGCCGCATGACGCCAAACACTGGCGCCCCCCTGCCATAATTAATTCAATATGTCAGCATCGCCGGCTGCCTTGCAAGCCATGGCATGCATAGTGCGCGTCCACGTGTTTTTCGGCCGGCCGCGTGTCCCGCGACACCCCAGGCTTAAGAAAGCGAGAATGACCCAGGGGCGAAAATTCAGCGTCGAACAGCGCTGTCGTCCGGCATCTGGGCCGCCTTCCTCAGCAGCACTGTCTGCCGGCGTGCTAACTGGCTGCTTACTTTCTGACAGCTGCACCGGGCCAGGACGGCGCATCATTCGAAACGCGGTTTCCGAACGAGCGCGTTTCGCCGGCCACCTTGCCGAGGCAGCGCGCTCCATCTTGCTTGCGGAGTTCTACTTTGTTGAGCCACAGAGTGCGCAGGCAATACTTCAGGTCAGATACAAAGCACGCTTCCGAACCTTGCACGAATTATGGAACTGCGCGCATGCTCTGCCGATCCTTCTGCTCAGCTCAGGGCCGCCGCCGCCGTCGGCGATCAGTAGCCCGCCCAGGTAGATCAGATTGACCCCCTGCGGGATTGTTGACTCGTCTGGTCGGATATGGGTCTCGCATCCCACGGATCAGATCTCGAGTTTACCCCACTAGACCTACAATATCCGTAGTCCTCCTGGCTTTGCGCACGCATTCCATCGGCTGGTAGACGTACTCTTCTGCCCCGACGGCAAAGGCGTCGTCGGTGAATATGAGATCGCTGACTGGATTTGAGCTGGATTGCAAGAGCCCGCGACCAGCAAAGCCTCGCTTCGCGCGACGCAGGAGGGCCGTCGTCACGGTCGAGATCAAAACATGACAAAGGACATCCCCGCGATATGCCGAACGCCTGCGGCCAAGATTCGGCGGTTGAGCCAGCGCTTCGGACGCGGAAGTTCCCGTTGTTGCAGATTCCCTTCACAGCGGCGGCGAAGTGTTCAGGGGGGCCGAAGCGGATGGACGCCTGCAGGCGGCGATACTGGCGACGCGCCGACGAATACTTGAGCCCAGTCGAAAGCGAGAAGAAGCAACTTCCCAGAGGCCGTGCCTGCCTTGATCGGCCGCCGCGCGACGAACAGCGCGCCGGCCGTTCCACTGCCAGAATGGAATCCAAACTGCGCGCCCCAAACCCGGCCCTCGGCGCCCGCGCTCTCCGAGCTTAGACGCCGCGCTCGGGGGCCACCCCCTGCGAACCCCGTATGGTGTCGAGACAGTGCCACGCCTGTTATGCCCTGCGTCATGGCCCGCATAGACGCCGCGCTCGGGGACCACCCCCTGCGAACCCCCTATGGTGTCGAGACAGTGCCACGCCTGTTATGCCCTGCGCCATGGCCCGCATAGACGCCGCGCTCGGGGACCACCCCCTGCGCGCCCCCTATGGTGTCGAGAAAATGCCATGCGCGCCCCCTATGGCGCCGAGGAAATGCCACCTCTGCTATGCCCTGCGCAGTGGCCCGCATAGACGCCGCGCTCGGGCACCACCCCCTGCGCACCACCTATGGTGTCGAGAAAGTACCACGCCTGCTATGCCCTGCGCCATGGCCCGCATAGGCGCTGCCCTCAGGGACCACCCCCTGCGCACCCCCTATGGTGCCGAGGAAATGCCACGCCTGCCATGCCCTGCGCAATGGCCCGCATAGACGCCGCGCTCGGGGACCAGCCCCTGCGCACCCCCTATGGTGTCGAGAAAGTACCACGCCTGCTATGCCCTGCGCCATGGCCCGCATAGACGCCGACCTCAGGGATCACCCACTGCGCACCCCCTATGGTGTCGACAAAACCCCACGTCTGCTGTGCCCTGGACGACCGTCGTGCTGTGCTGTGCTGTGCTGAGCTGAGCTGAGCTGAGCTGAGCTGAGCTGTGCCGCGCTGAGCTGCAGTGCTGAAGTGCTACGCTGTGCTGCGCAGTGCTGTGCTGAGCTGTGCTGTGCTGAGCTAAGCTGTGCTGTGCTGAGCTGTGCTGCGCTGCGCAAGGAGAAGGAGGAGGAGGGGAGGTGAGGAATGAGGGCCCCGAGTGCGACGCGGCAGGGATGAAAACCAGAACCCCACGAAACAGATGGGGAAGAAGAAGAAGAGAAAGAAGAAGAAGAAGAAGAAGAAGAAGAAGAAGAAGAAGAAGAGGCACAACAAAATTATCCTGGCGAAGGACCCAACCATATGCAGTTGCGAATACCGCAGTTCTGAATATCGCCTTTGCCCGCGCTCCCTGCGGGGCCCACGAACCGCGCGAAGGGGCGTGCCGACATGCGTGGCGGGGCGCACAACCCGAGCGAAGACGATTGGTCTTCGTGCGAGAGACGGAGCGCGAGTGAGTCTGATCGTGAATGAGTCTGCGTGCGAATCAGTCCACGCGCATAAACGTCGACGCCCATGTCGGCGCGCTCCTCCCGAGGATCGCGCCCGCTTCCTTCCCTTTATTTGTTTTGTTTGTTGTTTGTTTGTTTGTTCTCTCTCTCTCTCTCTCTTTCTTTCTCTCTCTCTCTCTCTCTCTTTCTCTCTCTCTCCCTCTCTCTTTCTCTCTCTCTCTCTCTCTCTCTCCCTCTCTCTCTCTCTCTCTCTCTCCTCTCTCTCTCTCTCTCTCTCTATTATATGTATATATATATATATATATATATATTATATATATATATATAATATATATATATTATATATATATATATATGCCCGCGCACGCGCATGTCCGAGGCCGCGGGCGCGGCGCCGCACGGGGCCCCCGCGACGCGCGCCGGTCGCCCCGAAGGGGCCCCATGAGCCCCGTCTTGTTCCTCGGCCTCGCCGCCGTCGCTGCGGTCGCCGCGAGGACGATAGGACGCGAGGGGGGGGCGGCGGCGGCGGCGAGAACGACGTCGGTGACGCGAAGAAGTCGTCGCGCCGCCCGTCGCTCTCTCGGGGCGGCGCCACCGGGACCAGCAAAACTCAACCGAGGACGGCAAACCGGCCCCAAGGAAGCTGTCGGGGCCACCAGGGAACACCAGGGACCCCGTATTGAAAGAAACGCGACGTCGGATCCCTGGAGCCTTCGGTGAAGCTTCCTGTAAGGCTATGCGGTCAAAAAGCGTGTGAGGGGTGTGCCGACATGGGTGTGGCGTACGCGTGTGGACGCAGTTGTAATGATCATCTTCGGTGGAGCTCCCTATGGGGCCACGAGACGTGTGAAGGGCGTGCCGACTTGGGCGTGCGTGACGCATGCGGGCGGTGGCACTGGGGCCTTCCGTGGAGCTCCCTATGGGGCCACAAAACGTGTGAGGGGGGTGCCGAATTGTGCGCGCGTGTGTGACGCATGCCCGCGGTGGCACTGGGGCCTCCGGTTGGGCTCCCTATGGGGCCACGAAGCGCGGGAGGGGCGTGCCGTATTGGGTGTGCGTGACGCATGCGGGCGGCGGCACTGGGGCCTTCGGTGGAGCTCCCTATGGGGCCACGAAGCGTGTGAGGGGTGTGCCGAATTAGGTGTGCGTGGCGCATGCGGGCGGAGGCACTGGGGCCTTCGGTGGAGCTCCCTGTGGACCGCGAAACGTGTGAGGAGGTGTCCCACATGGAGCGACGGCGCCATGCGAACTGCGCCACTGGGACCTTAGGTGGAGCTCCCTATGGGGCCACGAGGCGAAGGGTGTGCCAAACTGGGGCGGCGGCGCCATGCGGGCTGCGCCACTGGGATCTGAGGTGGAGCTCCCTATGGGGCCACGAAACGTTTGAGGGGCGTGGCAGAATGGAACGGCGGCGCCATGCGGGCTGCGCCACTGGGACCCTTGATGGAGCTCCCTATGGGGCCACGAAACGTGCGAGGGGTGCGGCAGAATGGAACGGCGGCGCCACGCGGGTTGCGCCACTGGGGCCTTCGGTGGAGCTCCCTATGGGGCCACGAAGCGTGTGAGGGGCGTGCCAAATTGGGCGGCGGCGCCATGCGGGTTGCGCCACTGCGACCTTAGGTGGAGCTCCCTCTGGGCCACGAAACGTGTGAGGGGTGTGCCAAAATGGGGCGGCGGCGCCATGCGGGCTGCACCACTGGGACTTGGATGGAGCTCCCTGTGGGGCCACGAAACGTGTGAAGAGTGTCCCAAAATGGGGCGGCGGCGCCATGCGGGCGGTGCCACCGAGACCTTAGATGGAACTCCCTATGGGGACAACGTGTGAGGGATGCGGCAGAATGGAACGGCGGTGCCATGCGGGCGGCGGCACTAGGGCCTTCATTGGGGCCACGAAACGTGTGAGAGGTGTACCAAAATGGGGCGGCGGTGCCATGCGGGCGGTGCCACTGGGACCTTAGATGGAGCTCCCTATGGGGCCTCGAAACGTGTGAGGGGTGTGCCCAAATGGGGCGGCGGCGCCATGCGGGCAGCGCCACTGGGATCTGAGGTGGAGCTCCCTATCGGGCCACGACGCGTGTGACGGGTGCACCGAAGCAGAGACATGCGGAGAGCAAAGGCAGGGAGGGGGAGGAGGGAGGCGGAGGAGGAGGAGGAGGAGGAGGAGGAGGAGGAGGAGGAGGAGGAGGAGGAGGAGGAGGGGAGGAGGAGGAGGAGGAGGAGGAGGGAGGAAGGAGGAGGAGGAGGAGAGGAGGAGGAGGAGGGGAGGAGGAGGAGGAGGGGGAGGAGAGAGAGGAGGAGGAGGAGAGGAGGAGAGGGAGGAGAGAGGAGGAGGAGGAGAGGAAGGAGAAGGAGGAGAAGGAAGGAGGCAAAACGAGGACCCAACACAACAGGATGGTTGGAACAAAACTCTCACGCCAAAACAACAACGCATCGAACGGGGGTCATCCGAACGTCTCCTAGCCAGGGCTGGCCACCCACTTCCCCGACCACGACGCACGCGCAATGTCACGTTCACACACGCAGCGCTGCCCACACTCTAGAACCCGTTAAAAGTGGGACAGGCACAGCTGCCATCGCGCCGTCGCTGTTTGTTTTTTTGGTCCGCGGCCCCACGCCCTGACTGACCCCAGCTCTGTCTTCATGCGCTCGTTGGTGGTGCGGGGCTCCCATTTGACTGCCAGTGCTACGCTAGGCAGCAACTGGGTTCGGTTGCGCGGCCCCGCCCCACTGCGGTGGCACCGTCGCGTCGCGCCGCAACTGGCTTTCTCGTGCGCCCCTACACTCGGGCACTGTCGCTCGCCCCAGTAATTTCAGAAGCATGGCCTTCGCACATTCAAGAGCAGGGCCTGTGCCCGCTGCCACGCAGTAGCAATCTTGCGCGCGCCGAACTTCACAATATAGCCAAAGGGCGTGGGACCCAGCCTCTGCCATGGCATCTCCCGCAGAAGCGCCGACACCACCTGGCACGGGTCCGCTCGCCCACACGCGCCACGTCTAGTTGAGCACTGCCGCTAGGGAGCGTGGGCTACAGCTTCCAGTCCCGATGTTTGTTGCTCTCTCTCTCTCTCTCTCTCTCTCTTTCTCTCTTTCTCTTTCTCTCTTTTTTTTTGTCTCTCTCTCTCTCTCTCTCTCTCTTTCTCTTTCTCTTTCTCTTTCTCTTTCTCTCTCCCTCTCTCCCTCTCTCTCTCTCTCTCTCTCTCTCTCTCTTTCTCTCTATCTTTTTTTTTCTCTCTCTCTCTCTCTCTCTCTCTCTCTCTCTATATCCCTCTCTCTCTCTCTCTCTCTCTCTCTTTCTCTTTCTCTTGCTCTCTTTCCCTCTGTCTCAATTCGAGAGCTTTGCCCAGAGCGAGCCCAGACGCCAAGCGCCCCGACCCCGCTGGAGCCCCGCCTGCGCGGCCTTGCGAGACCAGGGCCGCGCCGCTAAACGCGGTAGAAGTTGGCGTCATCATCGTCGATCCTGAAAGGTCCACGGTCGCACCGCAAGGGCGACGCAGCGCCAGCCACCTGCGCAGCAACACGCTTCACCAACGGGCACTGCCTGGGCAACCTGCGCACCCTGAACGACGCTTTCGTATCATGGGGTACGGCCACGACCACATCCTCCACATGCCCACCCTTGACAGCCAGATCGGTCCCGCACCTCCTTGTTTTGTTTGGTTGATTTGAATAGTTGGTCGCGCGCGCTGCAGCTGTTCTTTTCCTGCTCAAGCACCCTGTGCTTTTCGAGCGGGGCCCCAGGCAGACATCCGCAGTCTACGGGGCGACCCGCTCTTACTTCGCGCCGAAATCCGCGGCCACTGCGCTGACCTTCAACACCTACGTGATGTGCTTCACGCCTGTGACCAAGGCTGCCGCGCTGCTCCGGCGGCGAACCGGGCCCCCAGACCCAAACTCCCACGGCACCCTGGGCATCGTCGGCGTGATCTCTGGGGTCATAGCGAACATCCCCTGCGTCTTCGGCGTGGGCCTCGCCCCTGTCCGTGCTCTAGGCCGCCGCGCCGTTACGACGGCCAGCCGGGCTCTCCACATCTACCCCTTCAGCCTCGCCCACGGCGCAATGGGCACGATCTTTACTTGTCACCCTCGGCACAGTCCTCACCAGCGACGGTACCAACCACAGGGACGACAGTAACTTTCGTGACCCGAAAGCGGGGCGGGACTTGCCCCCCCCAAAGGAGCTGTCGAGGTCATGGCGCGACTGGCCCCCCCTAATCGGGCCACCGAGCTCGTCATCTTTGCCATCTTCGCGCTGCTCTTGCTGGCCCTGTTTCTTGGATGTGCCACTGTGGCCACCGGCGACCACACCGAGCACTCACTCTTTCACATTTCACATTTCGCTCGCACACAGCCGTCCACAAGTCCGCGCGCCGGTCGCCTGGCGCCCGGCCAGGTGGCCGCTGCTACTCCTACTGTAGCCAGGAAGGGGGGAGGCGCGCAGGCCTGAGCCATCCAGCCGACGGAGGCAAGGCGGTGGTCTCTCACGCCCCTTCCTCCCCCGGCTGGTTCGTGAGCATTCGCCCACGCCACCCCCCCTCCCCGGCCCAGTGAGCGTGGGCGGCGGACACCGTGGACGACGGCAAACAAATCAGACAGGCGGGCGGGCAAGAGGAGGAGGGACAAGCACTGCGTATCAGGCATCGAATAGCGGAAGAAGACGAGAGGGGGCACGGGTGACAAACAAGAGAGGGCATACGGAACAAGAAGCAGCAAGGGCAGGCGAGGGAAAGGAGCCAAGCTCACTGGACGCCCCGCCCAAGGTGAGAGACCGACCCTGGGACAACAGAACCAGGGGCGGGTATGTTGTCCCAGGGTCGGCCCACCCATTTCCAACAACAAGCCCAGGCATGAATGATCACTCCGCCCCGAGAAAGGAAGTCCTCTCCTCGTCGAGCGACAAAGAAGCGGCGCAAGGCAGGCAGCAACAGCTGCAGCAGTCCGCCGCAGCAGCGGCACCGACCAGAAGCAGAGCAGGAGGAGAGGAGGACAGGCGGGGGGGGACAACGACAAAGAAGCAGAATGATGGCATGTTGGCCGCCTGTTCCTGCGCGACTCCGCAGTCCATGGCAACGCCACGCGGGGATGCCCCTGGCCCTTTCGCGGCGGCCTCGGCGCCCTCCCCGCCAAGAGTCGGGCAGTGCCCCCAGACCAGCCCTATGAGGGGGTGCCACGATAATGCCGGCAGCACGTCCTCGCGCAGGTTTTTTTAATTTTAAAACAGGAGTCGCAGCGGGGCGACAGTCAGCCCTGAGTCGACAAGAACACCAAGGAGGTGCTTCTGAGAGACGACTGGGCTGCCCGGTCGACTGGGGATCGGGGCATCGAGCAAGGGCAAGACGTATGTCTTGTCTCGCTCAAAAGCAGCAACGGACGGACGACTGCCACAACGACCAGCACAAGAACACAGCACTGACATCCGCCTTGACATCCGCGCCGTCGCAAGATCCGACGCCTGCCCCCCTAGCTGCACCGACGCTAGCACCGACACCAGCACAGACTCCACCACAAACAACGCCAGCACAGATGCCTGCGTCTATGCCGGCCCCTACGCCGGCGCCCACGCCAGCACTGATGTCAGCACAGACGACAGCAGCCCCGACGCCAGCACCGCCAACAACACTGACGCCTCCGTTGGCACCAACCCCATCGCTTACGCCATCTCCGCAACCAGCCCAGGCGCCAGCATGCCTCGCCCCAGCCGCCGACCGCGGTTGCCACGTACATGGCCATCCTGTTGGTAGTTTTGGCTGCGACCTGCAACCCCCTCCCTTGTGGCGAATGCTTTCCGTCGACGACGATTGCTACCCATCAGCGGGGGCCGAGGACGCGACCCCAGGCGTGGTCGACATCAGTCCCTCGTCTGTGAGCCCCCCCTGTGGCCAGAAAGTCCCACGGTGCTGCCCGTGCAGACAGACGTCGAGGCAACGCCGCACGGCCTCCCCCCATTACCCGCCTTCCCTCACACAGCCGTTCTGGGACCTCGGTTGCGCCCGACAGGACGCGGAGGAAAGAGGAGGTGGCAATGGGTGACGACAACGACAGCAGTGACCAGGCACCTGGAGATACGCCGGCGGCTCCGCTGCGCGAGGACGCGGTCCCCCACGCCCCCGCGCGCACCAGCGCGGACTTCGAGAACCCTGACGGCACCGAGCAGCACAACCAGGCCGGAAACCGACGGTGGCATCTCGCGCGCTGCCTCGGCCAACACTCCGCCACCATTGACGAAGCCCACTGCCCAGCGTCGCTTGTCCATTCTGGTGCCGCCAAAGACCAAATTTGGAACAAGGGTCACCGTTCAAGGCCAGGCGCCACAGCCCCGTCAACGGCCTGCGTGGCATCGCAAAAAGCACAACAGGGGACCAGACGCTCTGCTCTGGCAATGCCACCACTTACGCCCGACCAGCCTGACCATTCACCTCCTTGCGCCCCCTCGGCACAACCACCTTTTCGGCAGCACCAGCCCAGGGCCCCCTCACCATCTCCTGCCCTCTCTCGCCCAGCCTTGATGCGTATTAGTAAGGAGACCGGCAGCGCCACCACACCACTACGCCCCAGCGCCACGTCGGAGACCAGCAAGACCACCACCAGCAGCAACACCGCGGCGGCGACCAGCGGGAGGACGCGGAGGAGGAGGAGGAGGAGGAGGAGGAGGAGGAGGAGGAGGAGGAGGAGGAGGAGGAGGAGGAGGAGGAGGGGAGGAGGAGGAGGAGGAGGAGGAGGAGGAGTAGGAGGAGGAGGAGGGGAGGAGGAGGAGGAGGAGGGAGGAGGAGGAGGAGGAGGAGGAGGAGGAGGAGGAGGAGGAGGAGAAGGATAAGGCCCTTGGGGGTCTGTCCACTTCGCCTACCGACAGGCATGCCGACCCCTGGGAAAAACATGGATGCGAGCCCCGATTCACTACCTGTAGGCTGTGGGGGCCGCCTGAGGCGACGGGGCCCGCCTCCGTTGAGGCGTGGTCCCCGGTGGACGACGAGCACGACCAACAGGTCCACCAGCAGCCACCACACAACGGCGACCAACAACAATCTGGCGACTACGACCTGCATCGCCACCAGCAGCAACACCACGACGACAAGAACCAGCACCACCACCCCGACTGCCACCACCACCACCACCAGCACCACGACCGCGACCAACCGCACCACTACGCCCCAGCGCCACGACGGAGACCAGCAGGTCCACCACCAGCAACACCGCGACGGCGACGAGCAGGAGGACGAGGAGCGAGGAGGAAGCGGAGGCGCTGGAGGAGAAAAAGGACTGGGGGGGCGGAAGCAGCGCCGCAGGAGGCAGAGGGCCGCAGCGCGGGGACACCGCCACCATTCGGCTAGGAGGGGCTCGGAGAGGCACGCCAGTGCGGGCCCCGAGTGAGAGCGGGGCCAGAACGCCCGCGACTCTCGGGGCGGCCAGGGGGGCCCCGCAGCGCAGCCGCGCCAGGCGAGGGACGAGGCGCCGAGGGAACTGAAAAGAAGGAGGGGCGCAGCCCGCCGGAGGAGGCGAGCGGGGGGCCCGCGCGGCGAGGGACGCGCGCCCGCGCCCGCCCCACGCAAAAAAAAAAGGCACGATGAGGACGAGGGAGAAAATTACTGACCACAACCACCACGACTACAGCACCAGCACTGCCTCAGTCCGCTGGCGTCCCGGTCGGCCCGCCTGCTGGACACTCCGCGGCGACCGCCCACGACGACTCCGCAGACCCCCCCAAAGGGACGACCTCGCCCTCCCACGACGACGCCCGGGCCGGCACCAAGCGAAACTGCACAAACAGTCCCACGGAGGATTTCGCGACGAGGGAAACCAGCACACGGCATCACCCTACTGCAACGCTTGGCGGCCACGCGGTTGCCACACTGACACCAGTCGCGCGACCAGCTGCTGCGGCCACAGCAGGCCGACGCCAAAATAGTCCGACAACGGTCCGTCCACACGGCTCGCGCACACCCAGACCCCACACCACTCCGACTACACAATCTGTCTACACGGCAGTCCGACTGGACACTCTGCCCCCCGGCCGACTGCCCAGTCGCCAACATCAGCGTCGACAGCGTAGTCCACGCAACCTCAAAGCCAAAGACACGTGCGACACAGCGGCACTGTCATACACCCTCGCCGCGACGCCGTCGCCGTCCAACTCGACAACAGCCTTACGGTTGCTGTGCGTCCGTGTTTTATGGCCCGACCCCACAGAACACGCTTCTGCGACAGTGTCGTCACAGCAGCGGTGCCGTTCGCAGAAGGGTGCGACAGGGACGTTAACCACCGTGCTCAAGGCCGACCCCCAAAACCATCGCGGCTATGTACGACCGAGAACACCCCCACGACACCGCCACGGCCGGTGGCCACGCTGTGGGCGTACCGACCTCAAGGTCGCACCACCAGGGCGGCCCCACGGCCGGCAGGCTCCACAGGCCGACTACACAGCGCGCGCACAGTCCGACGCCGCAGCAGTCCGACCACACAGTCAGACTCCACAACAGACCGACCCCAGTCCAACCCCCAACCAGCCGCCTGCACGGCCCGTGGGCCTCCACGTCTGCCTCGAGCAGGCCGTGCTCGACGCCGACCCCCTCACCACCGCGACGATGTACGACCACGAACAGCCCCACGTACAACCAGCCGTCGTGGCCACACCAGGGCGACCCCGCGGCCGTCGGACCGCAGCCCCAAGCCGAAGCAGACCGACTAATCCCACCAGCCCTCTTGGGCGCAGGTGGTCTGGAGCGTTTCCTTTTCCAACCTCCTGCCTTTCCCTGCTCTGGAGGTTTACCTCCCCCACTTTCCCTGCGACTGAATGGGCTCGCCCGCGAGGTGTGGGACGGCCATTTTCGGCCCAAGATGACTCCAAGAGGGATTCAGAGAGCGCGAGATGACCTCCAAGATGGCCCAAGATAGCAGTAGATGGCGCCAGATGGCCTCCGACACGCATCCAAGAGGCCCCCAGAGGGCCCCACGACGTTTCCAAATGCCCTCCGAGCCCTCCGAGGATTTCCCCCAAGAGACCAAAATCTCAAAAAAGCTTATAGAAATCAATGTGTTTTGCCTTCTCGCTTTTTCGCCTCCGCTGGGTTCTAGAGGTCTCAATATGGCCCCAAGACGGCCCAAGAAATAGCCCCAAGAGGAGCCCAAGAGGGCCCCAAGACGGCCCCAAGCATTTTTGACCCGCCATTGGGGGGCAGGAATCAAGGACCCTGTCTTTCAGCGAAAAAATCCAAAACTGCCTCCTCCCCAAAGCTCCCCGAGAAGGCCCCCAGACCCCCAAAAGAGCCCCAAGAGGGCTCCAAGACGCTCCAACAGAGCCCCAAAAAGCCCCAAGAAGGCCCCAAGAGGACATCAGGCGAACCCCAAGAAAGGACCCCAGGAGGCCCCAAGAGGGGCCCAAGAGAATCCCAAGAGGGCCCCAAGATGCCTCCAAGTTTCGGAACGCACGCGAGTTTAATATACAAAGCAAGTCAACAGCCACTTACGAGTCATCGAAAAAACCCCACCCCTCATCGGAGCACCATCGTAGCTTGCACTCATTCCCATGTTAAACTTATGTGCGGGAAGCTCTTTGTGATCCTTGATTTCCCGAAGACGGCTGCGCAACTGCATGCGCCCTGCCGCCCCTGATTCACCGACTCCCCTGCTGATCGTTTCTGGATGGGCTGGTGGGGGGGGGGTAAGAATTTACTACCTCTAACGGCCCGACGGTCCTGCTGCATTGGGCGCGTCGCTCCCTTGCCTCACCAGGGCGCCCCCGACCCCCCCCTCCCCCCTGCGGCAGCAGTGCCCGAAGCCGTCACTGTGCTGGCGCCTGTCGCCGTCCCTGCTGTGCAGGCCGCCCTGCCGCAGCCGCTCTCTCACGGCGGGGGCGCTGCTCACCGGCGCCACCTCGCGCCCCACGGCACCGACCCGTCCGCAGCGCCTGCTCCACCGCCCAGCGCCGACACTCCTACGCTGCGCCTGCCCGGGGCCTGCACCACGGCCGAGAGCCCCCTCGTCTGCCGGCCCAGCGGCCCGGCCCGCGCGTGCCCCCCGGCCGCCCGCCTCGGGGCGCCGCCGGCCCGGGCCCTCTCTCCCCCCGCGGGGGCGCGGAGAGGCGCGGCGTATCGCCTGCGCAGCACCCCGTCGTTTGCTGCGGTCGCTTTGCGCCGGTGTGTTGCTTCAGGAAGTCTGTCGATTCTCTTGTTCGGGGTGTCAGTGGTGACGCACCACCGCCACGAGCGCGAGAACGCGACCCGGGCTACTGAAGCAGCGGGCCGACGGGACGCCCGTAGGCTTGTCCGATCTCTCTTTCTCTCTCTCTCTCTCTCACACTCTCTCTCTCTCTCTCTCTCTCTCTCTCTCTCCGGGACGCGCGGGGGCGGCGCAGCCCAGGGGTTGCGAGCGCGCGAAAAACCTCTCGCCCCGTAGGGGCGCGCCCCCGCCCCACACTCACCGCAGTTGCGCGGGAGGGCCACGGGCACTGGAACTGGCACACCAGCGCTGGGATACAGGGAGGGGGGGGCCCACAAAAAAAACACTACGGATCCATTTTTTTCTCAGGGCGGCACCTGTGCGCTCCACACTCCGCCCCATCTCCAGGAAGAGCGCTGGAGCCCTCTGCAACGGACCGGTCTTCTCGCAAGCGCCTACTCTAGCACAGCAGCTGGTCGATCCGGGTCCCCTCCGCGCCGACCGCATCTCGCCGGGTGTCGCCCAGGCCCGCCGCCTCTTCCTTGACAACCCCCCTCGCCTTCTCTTCGCGATTCTACCGCTTACTGGTGGCGCAGACAGGCAGCGAGCGTCTTGCGCCAATGTCCCTGCCAGTCCCGTGTTGCGCTTCTGGGGCCCGGGTCTCGCCGGGCACCGGCTGCCTTACCAGGAGGGGGTCCCAGACCCCCGACGTAATGATTTTTTCATTACGTCGACCCCCAGAGGTCCCGACCCGTTCCCCATGACCGGCTTTGCATCCTGAGTCGTATTTTGACGCTCCCGAGGCCCGGTGAGGGCTCCCAGAGGCCGAAAAGTAGGGAAACCTCCCGTCGTGATTTTTTCATTACTCGAGGGGGACTGGGTCTGAGGCGTGCCTGTGCCAAGCCAACACGCGTCGGCGACTTCGTCGGCTGCACGGTGGGCGGTCCGGCGCGTCGCGCTCTGCCGCCCGCTCGCCCTGTCCGGCACCCCACGAGGCATCCTCCTCCTCCTCCTCCTCCTCCTCCTCCTCCTCCTCCAAAAGTCCCGAGCTCCAGCCACTCGCCTGCCGAACTGCAGCGCTGAAGTGGCCCGCCCCTCCTGGCGACGCGAGTGCTTCGGGTCCTGTCACGCTGCGTTACTCGCGCACCCACCAGGTAGAGAAGCAGAACGTTGCGGGGGCTCCCCCCTGCGAAGAGAGTGTGCGCCGACTTCGCGCGACAAGGCCGCAGTGTTGCAAGGTGGTCCCCAGTGTCTTTGACGTACGGGTGACCGCCCCAGGCCGCATCGATCTGTGATGGCCCTGGCGCCCGCACACAAGCGAAAACGCCCGTTGTGGGCGGAGGAGGAGGAGGAGGAGGAGGAGGAGGAGGAGGAGGAGGAGGAGGAGGAGGAGGAGGAGGAGGAGGAGGAGGAGGAGGAGGGGGAGGAGGAGGAGGAGGAGGAGGAGGAGGAGGAGGAGGAGGAGGAGGAGGAGGAGAGGAGGAGGAGGGGAGGAGGACAAGTTAGGTGCGCTCGCGTCAACATCTGACATCCTACCCCTCCCTCCCATCCCTTACCATGGCGCTGATTTTCTCTATCCGCGGACGCGTGTCGTAGCGGACCTGTGGCTCCGCGCGCGTGTGCGTAGTGGGTGGTGGTGCGCGTGCGTGCGTGCGTGTGTGCGTGGTTGTGGTTGTTGTGGTGGTGGTGTGTATGTGTGTGTGCGTGTGTGCGCGTGTGCTGTGGTGTGACGTGGTGTGGCGTCTTGGTGGTTTGGTGGTGGGCCAGGTGCGTACGTGCGTGATGGCGGTGGTGGTGGTGGTGGCGGTGGTGTGTGTGTGTGTGTGTGTGTCTGTGTGTGTGCGTGTGTGTGTGCGTGTGTATGTGTGTGTGCGTGCGTGCGTGTGTGTCTGTGTGTGCGCGCGTGTGATGTGGTGTGACGCGGTGTAGCGTGGTGGTGGTGGGTGGGGTAGTGCGGTGGTGGTGGCGGTGCGCGGAGGTGGTGCGCGTGCGTGCGTGCGCGCGTTGGTGGGTGGAAGTGGCAGTGGGTGTGCGTGCGGCGGGGCGGGGCGTGGTGCGGCGCGGTGGTGGCGGGCGGATGGGCGCGCGAGAAAGAGGCCCGCGCTGGGGCGAGAACGCCATCCTGAACGACGGAGGCAAAACACCGATCCGAAAATGAGGCCCACGCTGCAGCGGGAGCACGATTCGGAACGATTCGGGAGCAGAAATGAAGCCGGCGCCTCAGCGAGAGCAGCATTTTGAAAAAAAACGCAAGCGAAAACCCAACTCCGGGGAATCGTGTGTAAAAAAACAATACGCGGGGGGGGGGAGCGGGGGGGGGGGCGAATACGCAAAAGACGTCATCAGGGAAGAGGGAGAGTAGTATTCATATTGAGTCATTGTGGAGGAGGAGGAGGAGGAGGAGGAGGAGGAGGAGGAGGAGGAGGAGGAGGAGGAGGGAGAGGGAGGAGTAGGAGGAGGGCGGCGGAGGGCGGAGGAGGAGGAGGAGGATGAGGAGGAAGAGGAGGAGGAGGAGGAGGAGGAGGAGGAGGAGGAGGGCGGCTGGCTTCGCCCACGCAAGCGCCTCGGTAGCCGTGTCCCCGTCGCGCGTGGCGGCGGCCTCGCGGACGGTGGCGTTGGTGCTGCGGTGCGTGGTGCTGCTCGCTGTCGCTGCTCATTAGCCGCCACGTGTGCGATCACGCCCACCGCCTCTCTTAGCGTCAAGACCTTGTTGTGTTTTTTGTAGTGTTTCCCCTCTCCTCCTCGCGCCAAGGCAGCCGCGCTCCCCCGCGGCAAGCACAGAGACCCCCCGCGCGCCCGCGGTGAGTGCGGGGCGGGGGCACGCTCCGAAGGAGCGGAGGCTACTCTCAAAGTGTGTGTTTCTGTTGGTTTGTTTCGCTTCAATGCTTCTCGTATTGCCATTCGGCTCTACCTCCTTTCCGTTCCCCCATGCGCCGCGAAGTTCAGCAAGGGGTCGTTGCGCTCGTCCGCCACGCCTGGGGGAGCAGCATCATGTCTGGGGAGGTAGTTTGGCTGCTGCTGCTGTTGCTGCTGTTGCTGCTGCTGCTGCTGCGAGTGGTACTACTGTCGTTGACCGTCTTGGAAATAGCGGCGCAAGCGGATGCGTCCGTGTTGCCGCGAGTGAATGGCGTTGTTGGCACTGGCCGTGATGCGGGTCATGCCGCTGCCACGTATGTGACCCTGTCGCGTTCCCCCGCCGTCCTGGAGGGCAGCGGGCGGAAAGGGAGCCCCCCGACGCGAGTGCCCCTGCGTATGGTGGGTGCTGCGAGCGACGGCCGTGATGGCTGACGTGGGCTGGCTGCAAGCGGCACACACACAAAGCCGCACCTAGACGGCGCATTCGCACGGAAATGCCACGAACTCGCACATGCAGAAAAACCAATCAAAAACCACTACGCCATGCAGGGGGAAAGGTATGTAATCACGCATACGCATTTAGCATTTAGCATTTAGCATGCATGTGCAACGACAGCCATACCATACAGCAGAGACCAGCAAGACGGGGAAGTGTGGACGCGAACCTCGCAAAAGGACGGGAGAGGGCGGCACCAACCTGGCTTGCCAAACATTCGCTGCTTGGAAGAATGAGCGCGAGACGACAGCCCCGCAAGCCGCGAAGCAACCACCAAAGACCCCTCCGCAAC
This sequence comes from Prorocentrum cordatum, assembly GCA_963575745.1. Taxonomy (NCBI): domain Eukaryota; class Dinophyceae; order Prorocentrales; family Prorocentraceae; genus Prorocentrum; species Prorocentrum cordatum. The sequence continues at coordinate 30,211 of CAUYUJ010004483.1, forward strand.
GGCTCTCAAGAGCTGCCGGGGCAAGAGCACAAATCAGGCGCCACGGCTTACGGCGGCCCGAAAAAAACATCACAGTAGGAGCTCGACCACAAGAAACCTTCCACAAGAAACCCAACCCTGAGACCCCAGGAAGTCAAGTGACTTTTGGTGTGGGAAAGGTCATGCTTTCCATAACAAAGCTACCGAAATCCAATAAACCCAGGGCACCCTGGAGACAAGCAGGGTGTTTCTTGGCATGGGTGTCCTCATTACTCCACGCGGTGACTGCGGCAGCAGCAGCATCAGCAGCAGCAACATCGCACAACCGCGCGCGCGCCAAACGGACGGTGCCCACGCTCGCTAGACTGGCCGGCGTCCGCTGGAGTCGGGGGCTGCCATGAGGGGGGCGTCCAAGAGGGGGGGGGGGGTGCGCGCAAAATCATGGCCTGCGGCACGTGCGGCGGCCCAGGGAGGGGGGGGGCCGGGACGCAATGAAACAAGAAGAGGCGCCACGAAATCTGAGGAAACATCACGGCCCGCGCCACGATATCCATCCGCCCCCAGTCATCACCCCCCTTCTTGGCCGGGCGTCCGCAGGAGAACTGCGGCCGCGCTTCCCCCGGGAGCCGCTGCGGCCGCGAGCCGCCCCGTGCGCCGAGTCGCCGCTGGGGCGCCGTCGGGGCGCGAGCGGCTTGCCCCGAGCCAGAAGCACGTCTGGCGGCAACTTCCAGGCCGCGGGCGCGCCTCGGACGGGCGGCGATTGAGGGGTGATCCAAATTGGGGAGGAGGAAAAGGAGGAGGAGGAGGAGGAGGAGGAGGAGGAGGAGGAGGAGGAGGAGGAGGAAGAGGAGGAGGAGGAGGAGGAGGGGGAGGGGGAGGGTACGCGATGCATTGTAGAGCACGGCATGGCATGGCGTATACAAGAGCACCGCGAAGCGTAGTATCAACCTAGCATTGCATTGCATGCCGTGGCATGGCACGGGAAATGACGCCAGCGCTGCAGCGGGAACACGAGTCGAAACGAGCGGAAGCGCGGAAATGAGGCCAGCGCTGCAGCGGGAGCACAATTCGGAACGAGCGGAAGCATGCCGGAATCGGCCTGGGAGGCTTCCCGGGCGCCAGAAGCAGAAATTCAGCATTTTCAACAAAAAAAATGTGTATTGGAATGGCCTTTTTCGGCACCGCCTCGGAACTCGATTTCCCAGCGCCGGCCGGAACCGGCTCCCCGGGCGCCGGCCCGGGCGCCGGCTCGGGCGTCCGGCCCGGGCGCCGGCTCGGGCGCCAGCCCGGGCGCCGGAATCGGCCTGGAAGGCTTCCCGGGCGCCGGAAGCAGAAATCGAAAGAAAAATATGTATTGGAATTGCCTTTTTTCGGCGCCGCCTCGGAACTCGATTTTCCGGCGCCGGCCGGAACCGGCTCCGGACCTGGCCCAGGCGCCGGCCCGGGCGCCAGCTTGGGCGTCCGGCCGGGGCGCCAGCTCGGGCGCCGGCCCGGGCGTCGGAATCGGCCCGGGAGGCCTCCCGGGCGCCAGAAGCAGAAATTTGGCATTCTCGAAAGAAAAATGTGTAGTAGAATGGCCTTTTTTCGGAGCCGCCTCGGAACTCCATTTTCCGGGGGCGGCCGGAACCGGCTCCGGACCCGGCCCGGGCGCCGGCCCGGGCGCCGGCTCGGGCGTGCAGCCCGGGCCCTGGCGGAAACGATGCCAGCGCTGCAGCGGGAGCACGATTCACGAGCGGGGCCCGAAAATGAGGCCGGCGCCTCAGCGAGAGCAGCATTTTGGAAAAAAATGCAAGCGAAAACCCAACTCCG
>CAUYUJ010004483.1:32098-34598 GCA_963575745.1 Prorocentrum cordatum
GAGGTAGGAGGAGGAGGTAGAAGTAGAGGAGGATGAGGAGGATGAGGAGGAGGAGGAGGAGGAGGAGGAGGAGGAGGAGGAGGAGGAGGAGGAGGAGGAGGAGGAGGGGGAGGAGGGGGAGGAGGAGGAGTGGCGGGGTCGTCCAGGCTCGCCGGCGCACCCCCCAGGAGACGCCGGAGCTTCCAGATTCTGCCTTCCCTGGCAGATGCGCCGAGACAGTCCCGAATCGCCGAAGACGATGGTCCCAAAATGCGTACGATGGCTCCAAGACGCCCCAAGACGCCTTCTAGACGCCTCCAGAGCCTCCCCCCACAGGGCCCCGAGAGGCAAAAATCCACGGCTCTCCGCAGGTGCTTAAAGGATTTGGGCGTTCTCGCCTCTTCAGACTTCCGACGCTCCAAGAGGGCCCAAGAGGCCCCCAAGAGGCCGCCGAGACAGCCCAAGAGGCCTCCAAAAGGGCCCCAAGACGGCCGAAGAGCGCCCCGAGACGGCCCGAGAGGGGCCCAACACGGCCCACGAGGGCCGCAAGACGGCCCCAAAGACGTTCCGAGACTGGCGGGTTTCCCTCGTGGCGGCCATAGCTTTTCGGAGGTAAATGGCCCCTGCTGGCACACAAAATACCCGAGACGTACCCAACCGATTCTCCACGCGGGGCGGATATTTGAACGAACGCTCCATACACAAGAGCCCATCGCCAGATATGAACGGTCTGCTCTGCCCTGATCTCCGCAGTGCCTCCCAGGAGCTCACGAGAATGGCGACCATTGCGCGCATCGTAGCCTCCTAGGGAGTCGCGACGTCTCGGCTTGATCCGCGTGGCCCCCGACTCCGCTGGACCTCTCAGGAGCCCACGGAAGGTGGCGACAGAGGCGCAGTTCGCAGCCACCCAGGAAGCAGCGAAGCCTCGTCTGGGTGCGCGTGCCCCCCGACTCTGCTGGACCCGCCCAGGAGCCCACGAAAGTGACGACACGTGCACACTTCACCGCCACCGAGCAGCGCAGGAGGAGGCGGAGGAGGCGGAGGAGGCGGAGGAGAAAGAGGAGGAGGAGGAGGAGGAGGAGGAGGAGGAGGAGGAGGAGGAGGAGGAGGAAGAGGAGGAGGAGGAGGAGGAGGAGGAGTCGCGACCGCAGCGCTCTACGAGGGCTTGGGGGGGTGGGGGGAAACGTGTAAAAAACATCCCCCACACACACACCCTGCTTCCTGCCGCAGCGAGCAGGGGCGGCCTCGGAAGCTGGCACGGCTCCGCAGAACCCCGACCCCCGCACGCACCGACACGGCCGCAGACTGCCTGGCAGAGCCCGGGCTGCGCGAAGGGCTCGGGCGCGATCCGAGCTGGCCCTGGCAGCCTGGGCCGTCGTGCACGACCGTGGGTCGGCCAAACCAGGCCGTCTCTCAGCAGTGCGCGGGGGGGCCGAGGGGGCACACCGCCCTCCTCGCTTTCTTGCTCCACGTCGTCTCGCCTCCTCGTTGTGTTGTTTCCTCCTCTCGCCTCCCCTCCTCGACCTCCTCCTCCTCATCCTCCTCCGCCTCCTCATCTCCTCCTGCTCATTGTTCCGCTTCCTCCTCTCGCCTCCTCCTCCTCCTCTCGCCTCGCCTCCTCTTCCTCCTCTCTGCCTCCTCCTCTCATCCTCCTCACCTCTCCGCCTCCTTCTCTCGCCTCCTACTCCTCCTCTCGCCTCACCACCTCCGCTTCCTCCTCCGCCTCCTCGTCCTCACACCGAGCCGTCATCTCCTCCTCCTCCGCCTCTGCCTCCTCCTCCTCCCCTCTCCTCCTCCTCGTCCCGTCCTCGTCCTCCTCCTCCTCCTCCTCCTCCTCCTCCTCCTCCTCCTCCTCCTCCTCCTCCTCCTCCTCCTCCTCCTCCTTACGATTGGTAATATTAGGATTGGTCTTGATACTCATATTATTCGTGTTACTCGCATTTGCCTGCTTGTGATTACTGTTATTCGTATTCTTCGCAGTACTAGCATTCGTAGCATTATAATCAGTAGTAGTAGTAGTAGTAGTAGTAGTAGTAGTAGTAGTAGTAGTAGTAGTAGTAGTAGTAGTAGTAGTAGTAGTAGTAGTAGTAGTAGTTAGTAGTAGTAGTAGTAGTAGTAGTAGTAGTAGTAGTAGTAGTAGTAGTAGTAGTAGTAGTAGTAGTAGTAGTAGTAGTAGTAGCGTAGTAGTAGTAGTAGTAGTAGTAGTCGTAGTCGTAGTCGTAGTCGTAGTCGTAGTCGTAGTCGTAGTAGTCGTAGTCGTAGTCGTAGTAGTCGTAGTCGTAGTCGTAGTCGTAGTCGTAGTCGTAGTCGTAGTCGTAGTCGTAGTCGTAGTCGTAGTCGTAGTAGTAGTAGTAGTAGTAGTAGTAGTAGCAGCAGCAGCAGTAGTAGTAGTAGTAGTAGTAGTAGTAGTAGTAGTAGTAGTAGTAGTAGTGAAAGTAGTCGTAGTCGTAGTCCTAGTCGTAGTAGTAGTAGTAGTAGTAGTAGTAGTAGTAGTAGTAGTAGTAGTAGTAGTAGTAGTAGT
>CAUYUJ010004483.1:39598-44854 GCA_963575745.1 Prorocentrum cordatum
CCTTTTGGACCGTCTTGGGCCCTCTTGGGTCTCTCTTGGGCTGTCTTGGGGCTCCTCGGGGGCGTCTGGGGTACTGTGAAGACGAAGCCAGCGAGTATGCTGAAAATGTACGTTCTACTACGGGAGCGGGCTGATTTGTGCCTCTTGAAGGCCCTCTCGGGGCCCTCTTCGGCCATCTTCCAGTCATCTCGGGCCCTCCGGGGCCTCGCTGAGGCTGTCTTGTGGGCCTCTTGGGCGTCCTCGGAGACCGGAAATCATGTTCCCCGAGAGGCTTCCGGGAACATGATTTCGAACGAGGCTCTCGTGGGCCTCCCTGAGGCCGTCTTGGGGGCCTCCTCGGCTAGCTTTGGGGCCTCTTGGGCCGTGTCGGGGGGTTCCGTGAGTTCCACAGGCCGACCCTTTTGGGCCGTCTGGGGCCCTCTTGGGTCTCTCTTGGGCTGTGTTGGGGCTTCGTGGGGGTGTATGTGGCACTGCGACGACGAAGCCAGCGAGTATGCCGAAAACGCAAGTTTTACGAAGGGAATGGGCCAATGTGTGCCTCTTGAAAGGGCTCGCACGGGCCCTCTTGGGGCGCTTTTGGGCGTCTTCGGGGCCTCTTCAGGCTTCCTGGACCATCTGTACGGCCCGGAGGCCTGTTGGGCTCTCCTGGAGGCGTCTTGGGGCGCGCTCAGGGCCATTTTTGGGCATCTTGGGGGGCTCTTGGGGGCCTCCGGGGAGGCTCTTGGGGGCCTCTTTGGGGGCCTCTTGGGGCCTGGCGGGGCCCTCTTGGGACCCGCTGGGCTCGCTTAGGCAGTCTTGAAGCCCTGTCGGGGCTCTCCTGGAACAGTCTTGGGCGGCTCCTGGGCCATCTTGGGGCTCTCCTGGGCCGTCTTGGGACGATTTTGGGGGTCTCTTGGGCCGTCTTGGGACGGTCTTGGGGGCCTCTTCGGCCGTCTTGGAGCGGTTTTGGGAGACTATTGGACAGTCTTGGAGCGTCGGAATCCCGAAAAAGCGAGAAGGCCAAACACCTCGGAAAAAACAATTAAAATCAACGATTTTGGCTTGTCGGGAGGCCTCTTGGGATGCCTTCGGGGCCTCATGGAGCTCTCTTGGAACGTCTTCGGGCCTTCCTGGCCATTCCTGAAGCTATCTATGCGCGTCTTGGAGCGCTCGCGGGCCGTCTTGGGCGGTCTCGAACTGTTCCTGGCGGTCCCAGGGGCCCTCCGGGACGCTTCGGACGCTCCCGGGGGCGCCCTGCACCCCCCATGGAGATTACAGGCACCGCCCCGGGCCGCCCCCGGCCCTACTCATATATATATATATATATATATATATATATATACATGTATATATAGTCATACATAAATATATATATATATATATATATATATATGTGTGTGTATACATGCATAAAGACATACAGACATGCATGCATACATACATAGATGAATGCATGCACACATGCATGCATACACATATATGTATATATACATGCATACAGACATACATACATACATGCATACATGCATGAATGCATGCATACATAAATACGTACATACATACACACATGCCTCCAGCCATACACGCATGCATACAGACATACAAACTTACATGCATGGATACATACATGCAAACATACACACAAACCTTCATACATGCATGCATACATGCATACATACGTGCACACATACATACATACGTGCATACATACATACACACACATACACTCACACATACCGACGTACATACACGCAGGCATGCATGCATACATGCATGCATACATGCATACATACATACCTACATCCGCACATACATACGCACACGTCCATACATACATACATATCTACATACGTGCATGCATGCATACATACATACATACACACATACATACATACACAGACATATACATACATACGTGCATGCGTACATGCATACAAACGTGCATACACACATACGCAAACACATACACACATGCATACAGAGGTGCACGCATACATGCATGCACACATAAATGCACATGTACATTCATACATACGTGCATACATACATGTATGCATGCATGACTGTTTACTTACGTACACACATGCATACACACATACATACATATGGTCATGCATACATACATTCACATACATACATGCATATACATTGCTTACATACATACATAGATACGTGCATACCGACTTAACGACATGCACACATATATAGACACACAACTATCTACATGCGTACGTGCATACATGCATACATGCATACATACGTGCATACATAGATACGTGCATACATAAGTACACACACGTATATACACTCAAACATATATACATACATACACGCATACGTACATACGTGCATAGATACACACATACAGACTTTCATACATACCTACATACACACAAAAAGACATACATGCATACAGGCATACGTGCAAGTCGTGCATGCATGCAAACATGCATACGTACAGACATACATGCGTACGGACATCTATACATGAATGCATGCATGCACAAGTACATACAAACGTGCATACATACATACGTACGTGCATACATCCATACATACACACAAACATGCATACGTACGTGCATGCATACATACGTATATACTTACGCATACACATACATGCATACATACGTGCACCCATACATACATTCATGCATACACATACATGCATACGCACATATACACATACATGCATACAGACGTGCATCCACACATACACTCTTACGTGCATACATACATACATCAACACACACACACATACACACATACATGCATACACACATACATGTATACATTAAACAGACGTGCATACATACATGCATACATACTTGCATGCATGCATGCTGGTGTGCATGCAGACATAAATACCTGCATGCATAGATGCATGCATACATACATGCATACATACATTCATGCATACAAACACACATATACACATACACATAAACATACACAACACAAACATATATACATATACATACAAACATGCATGCACACATACATGCATGCAATTATGCATGCATGCATACATACATACAGGCGCACCCACATATATACATCTATACGTACATACATATAGATATACACATATACACATACACAAGTAACAGGCATAGCATGCATCGTAAAAAAACAACAAAGACAATAAATCATACCATACCAAAACCTAATATTATAGACCAGACTGTTACATCAGATAACGTAACATGCCATGCCACAACATGTCACAACATAGCTCATCATGTCATAGCATATCAGCACATAAACAAGCATATATAGTATGGAATAATACACTATAGTGTGTTAAAACGTAGTAAACAAAAATACAACACTAGATCATACAATACAATAGGATACAACATAGGATAATATGAAATACTGTACCAAGCTATTGACCACATAACGATACAATACAGTACAACACATTACGATACGACATGAAGTAACATATGATACTATACCGTAAACAGCTGAACACAGCATAGTACAAAACATACCTACATCTGTGCGTACGCGTGTGCACGTGTGATTGTGTGTGTGCACGTGTGTGCGTGTGTGTGGTGGCCGCCGCTGTGCCCCCCTGGAGGCACGAGCTGGAAGGCCCCATGTGCCCCATGCGAATTCTGCATGGAGCACTGCGCAAACATCACGGGCTCCACACAGGGCTGAACCTAAACGGTGCTTCTCGTTTTCGTCTTTGCTTTCGTGTTTGTCCCTCGTTCTGTCTCCAACCCGCCTCTGCCGCAAAACGAGATCGAAGCGAAAACGGCCCACGAAATCGCCAAAACACCGTTCAGGTCCACCCCTGGTGCCACAGCCCGGAGTCCTGGGCGCTCCCGGGCACTCCCGGGCGCTCCCGCGGGTCCTCCGCGCGACGTCCTCCGCGGAGAGCCAGGAGCGCGCCGTCCGGCACGCGCAGCTGCAGCAGGGCACGAGGCGGCCCCGAGGACCGCTCGGGCCTCGCGGGGCGTCCTGGAGGCTCTGGAGGGCGGCCCTGGACGCCCAAATCGTCAGAGCCCATTGGTCGCTGCATGGCTTTAGCACTGCCGCCTTGTTGGCCTTCAGAGCCTCCAACACGGCCCCAAAAGGCGCCGAAGATCGCCCAGAAACGGCCCAAGAGCCCTCAAGAGGCCCCCAAAAAAGACCCACGAGGGCCCAAGAGTGCAATTCACAGCCCTTCGCCTGCCTTCCTAGAGCTTATCATCATACCTACCGGTGTGATCTCGCACTGCTTTATTTCGACCGACCGTGTGCCCATAATGCGGTCGTGCTGGTGGTTGTGCTGGCGGCTGTGCTGGTGGTCGTGGTTGGTGGACGTGCTGGTGGTCGTGCTGGTGGTCGTGCTGCTGGCCGTTCTGGTGGAGGTGCTGGGAGTCGTGCTGGTGGTCGTGCTGGTACTTGTGCTGGTGGTCGTGCTGGGAAGTGCTGGTGGTCGAGCTGGTGGTCGTGCTGCTGGCTGGTCGTGCTGGTGGTCGTGCTGGTGGTCGTGCTGGGCTGGTGGTCGTGCTGGTGGTCGTGCTGGCGGTTGTGCTGGTGGTCGTGCTGGTGGCTGTTCGCGTTGGTGGTTGTGCTGGTGATCGTGCTGGCGGTCGTGTTGGTGGCCGTTCTGGTGGAGGTGCTGGTGATCGTGCTGGTGGTCGTGCTGGTGGTCGTGCTGGTGGTTGTGCTGGTGGTCGTGCTGGTGGCTGGCCGTGCTGGAGGTGCTGGTGGTCGTGTTGGTGGTCGTGCTTGGTCGTGCTGGTGGCTGGCCGTGCTGGAGGTGCTGGTGGCTGGTCGTGCTGGTGGTCTTGCTGGTGGTCGTGCTGGTGGTCGTGCTGGTGCTTGTGCTGGTGGTCGTGCTGGCGGTCGTGTTGGTGGCCGTTCTGGTGGAGGTGCTGGTGGTCGTGCTGGTGATCGTGCTGGTGGTCGTGCTGGTGGTTGTGCTGGTGGTCGTGCTGGTGGCTGGGCGTGCCGGTGCTTGTGCTGGTGGTCGTGCTGGCGGTCGTGTTGGTGGCCGTTCTGGTGGAGGTGCTGGTGGTCGTGCTGGTGGTCGTGCTGGTGGTTCTGCTGGTGGTCGTGCTGGTGGCTGGCCGTGCTGGAGGTGCTGGTGGTCGTGTTGGTGGTCGTGCTGGTGGTCGTGCTCGCGGTCGTGTTGCTGGCCGTTCTGGTGGAGGTGCTGGTGGTCGTGCTGGTGGTCGTGCTGGCCCCTCCCCCTCCCCCCCTGCGCCCCCCTCCCCTTATTCCGACCGACCGTGGGCCACCCCCCCCGCTTCTCCCCTGCGCCCCCTTCCCATTATT
>CAUYUJ010004483.1:53801-69525 GCA_963575745.1 Prorocentrum cordatum
ATCATCATCATCATCATCATCATCATCGTCATCGGCATCATCATCGTCATCATCATCATCAACATCAGCATCATCATCATCAGCATCAGCATCAGCATCATCATCGTCATCATCAGCATCATCATCATCCTCATCATCATCATCACCATCATCATCGTCATCACCATCACCATCACCATCATCACCATCATCATCATCGTCATCATCAGCATCATCATCATCATCAGCATCAGCATCAGCATCAGCATCAGCATCATCATCATTATCATCATCATCATCCTCATCATCATCATCACCATCATCATCGTCATCACCATTACCATCACCATCACCATCATCACCATCATCATCATCATCATCATCGTCATCGTCATCGTCATCATCACCATCATCATCAGCATCGTCGTCGTCGTCGTCATCATCATCATCATCATCATCATCATCCGCAGCAGCATCAGCATTAGCATCAGCAGCATCCCCATCATCATCATCACCATCATCAACAGCATCAGCATCGTCGTCCTCAACATCCTCATCATCATCTGCAGCAGCAAAAACATCATCAATATCTTCAGCACCATCAGCATCATCAGCATCATCATCATCATGGTCATCACTATTATCATCCTATTCATCGTCATGGTTATCATAAGCATCATCATCACCCCCATCATCATCACCAACATCATCAGCATTATCATCAGCATCATCATTGCCACCATCATCAAGTTTATCACCCGCATCCGAATCAGCATCCTCATCACTGTCATCAACACAACCAATACTACAATCGTCAATGCCATCAGCGCCAGCATCATATAAGCACGAATTTCATCAGCACCAACACCCACGTCAACAAAGGAAACACTATACGTAAGCATTATATCCGCCACCCAGAACAACAACCATAACAACATCAAAAACACTAACAAACATAATAACAACAGCAACAACAACAACAACAACAATGACGACGACGATAACCACAACAGCAACCACCAACACAACAACCATGCCTACAACAACAACAAACAAACAAACAAACAAACAAACAAACAAACAACAACAACAACAACCACAACAACAACCACAACGACAACGACAACAACAACAACAACAACAACAACAACAACAGTACCCAAGAACGTCCGACAAACACGAAGAACGTTTGGGCACCCTCCCCAAACCGACTGTAGCTGGAAATGGCAAGCCATGGACTGCTGGGGGCAGCCGAGTGGTGGCGCCGCCATGACCACGACGATCCAGCAGGTGCTGGCGAGCTTGCCACTGGAGACGCAGATGAAGGTGCTACAAGGTGTTGCGAGGAGAGTGGGCTACGGATTTCGCTCAGGTTCCGTGCGGGACGATGGCGCCCGCAGACATGATGAACCTGTCAAAGCTTAATTCGATGACCGTGTCTGAAATCCAGGCATGAGCTAGCAAGCCCAGAGTTTTAAGCGCCGCGGAAGTGCAGACTAGATCTGTCAAGCAAATTCCCAGCAGCGCAGCTTCCGCAGCAGAAACATTCAAAAGGACACCTGCAGCGTCAAGTACGCGGGCTGAACAGCCGCGCGGTGATCTTGCGAAGGGTGGACGCCACATTGTGTCGGTAAAGCCGAACGAATGACTAGGTCAGTACGTACGAGGGCTCCACCAGATGTTCAAAAACGGCCCCGACACGGAGCGGGTAGTTCTTCGGACGCTCATACCACTGATGAGTATCTGCGCGGTCCTTATCAGCAACTCGGCCTCAATTCAGCACTGTGCGCGTTACTTGCCTGGCAAAGCGGAACATGAAGACAACGTCCGTGTATCAGGGTATGCGGTCGACTCGGCGAAATTTGGACCATGCTGAGCGAGGCTGATGATCAGGGTGCTAACGTCGAAGTCAACGTGAACAATGGAGAGATCCAGGTTGGGTCCACTACTGCAAAAGCTTTTGCGTTCGGCTCAATGAGCTGCTGAACAGGTGTGATGAAGCCAGGAAGGGTATTCGCTTATGAAGCCAGGTGTGATGAAGCCATGTGATGCGGTTAGGAGAAGTCGCTTACAGCTATACCAGAGCGAAGGAAAGGGCAAGCATTGTTCGAGCCGCTCGGAATTCCGAAGGCCGTTCTGAAAGGCATTCATCAAGCCAAAGCATTGTGTCTCTACTCCGTCTTCGTCATCAGTTTCACTAGCTGGACAAAGGCAAGCCTGGCGAACCAGGAGATGTCGGTGGTGAACACTGTCACGGCTGACACCAAGGCGAGACTTGAGGAGTTCAGAGACAGACTGCGCAGAAAGACTGGGCTTGGTCGAAGCGCCTGCGCTGCGAGAGCACCATGACAACGAATGCGCAGACAACTGGAAGGCCAGCGTCGGAAGGAAACCGAAGCCTCGGAGTGGGTCTTCCACTGCGGCCGTGCGCCAGCACGAGGCCTGCGTCGCCTGCCGGATACCAACGCTGCTCGCCCTGTCAAAGGGTGAGGCAACCACGAGAGGACACGGGGGTGGCCGGAGGGGCGAGGGAGATACTTCCGTACGCCCAGAGAGCCTCCCGCCGACTCCAAGGCCTGAGCCTACAGGGCCGAGGGTGCGAAGGACAAGGGAAACAAAAAAAGAAAAGACGTGGGCCTCCCCCTGGGCCACACGGGGCACAGCCCCTCGGGCCTCAGGGCAAGGCGCGCCCGACGGGCGCGACGCCGAGGGCCGTCGCCGGCCGTGCGCCCCGAGCGTCGGGGCGGCCCTGCGGTCCGCGGGCGCGGCTCGCGCCCGCGGTCCGCGGGCGTGCGCCACCCGGGGCGAGGCAGCGGAGCAGGCGCTGCTCGCTGCGGCCCGGCCGTGTCAAGAGCGGGCAGGAGGCTGCCGCGTGCTGCTCGTCTCGCTCCCCCTGGAAGATCAAGACAGGGGAAGAAGAGCTGTGCACATGCACCGATTCTGGCCAGGCCCATCCTGGGCCCAGGATCGATGCCTACGCCCTCCTGCGTGGGCCAGGAAGGCACATGCACCGACCCTGGGTCAAGGATGGGCCTTGCCAGGATCGGTGCATGTGCACAGCTCTCTTCGCCCGAGCTGCCGCGTGCTGCTCGCCTCGCTCCCCCTGGAGGAGCAGCGAGCGGGGCGCCTCGGGCTCGGCGGTGCGAGTGCGGGGAGCCCGGGCCCGGCCGGTGGGCGGGCCAGCGGATGACGTCCGTCAGCTCGGGGGGGGCCGACGATGCCTCCCGGCGTGAAGAGAAAGAGACGGAGGCGACTGAGAGGGTGGCATCTGTACACCCTGCGAGATGCTTAAGAAATCATGGGTTAAGAAATTCAGAGTCTCAGAATTTGAAGAAAGCCCCCAATTTCTACTAAAAAGTTAGGTTTTCCATTGAAGCAATAAGAATAATCGAGACTCTGGCCGAAAACGTAAGTTTTCTTAAGCATCGCCTAAGGTGTAGGGGGACGAACCGTGACATAAACAGAAAAACTCGAAGGTCCGCGCGGACTTCTCGGATCCGCGCTGGACCCCCCCTGGCGGCGCCTCCGGCGCCACACCTGGCGCGCTCCGCGCGCCAGGGAGGGGGGTCCAGCGGCGATCCGAGAAATCCGCGCGGACTTCCGAGTTTTTATATCTATGTCATTGCTCGTTTCCCTAATCGAAGATCCGCCCTCCGCCATCGGAGTTGCCAGCTGGAGTAGCGCTGCGTGTGCACGCGCGCGCCGCCCGGGAGCCTCGGGCACATCGACGTCGAGGCCCGCCAGAGCTACACCTGCGGACACACCGAGACTGTAGCCTTGCCTTGCGCCTGCGGGAAATCACATCGTTGCGATGTTGTGATCTTGCATGTTGAATCTTGTCTGTCAGCGAATCTTCATCAAATGAGCAAGACACAAAGCCCAAGGGTGGACCGACGCTTCAAGCGTTGACACAGAGAGTATGATGTGAAGCGAGGCATTAAGATACTCTACTATACCACATGCGCCCCCCCTCTTCCCACCTCCCACCTTCCTCCCTCCGCCTGCCCCATTTCCTACCCCAAACCCTCCCCCTCCCCCTCTCCAACCCTCACCCCCACCCCACTCTTCCCAACCCCCCTCCCTCTCCTCCAAACTCCCCCTCCCTTCACCCCTCCCTCCTCCCACCACCTCCCCCCTCCTCTAACACCCTCCCACACCCCGCGCGCTGTGGCCTCCTCGTGGCAACACACCCGTCACCGCAGAGCGCTAGAGCCTCTCGCTCTAAGGGCAACTCGCCGCCGTCTCACGCGCAGAGCTGCTTCCAGAGGGCTAGAGCCTCGTCCATCTGCTCTTGGGTGATGTCATTGAAGAGGCGCGCCACGCCATGGCCGGTGGGCAGCGGGATCTTTTGGCCCTGTGAGAACTTGATCCGATCCTTGAGCGAGACGGCAACCTGCGCGGAGTCCATCCTCTCGTGGTAGACGGGCAGCTTGAGGCCGCGCGCTGTCGCGATGATGGACTCGAGGTACGGCATGCTGATGTGGCCGCGCACGTGGGCGAGGACCGACGAGAAGACCATGTCGATCGCGACGGCCTCCCCGTGGAAGAGCTTCTCATCGTGCAGCACCGACATCTCGAGCTCCATCGAGAAGACGTGCCCAAAGTCGACGAGCCGCTCGAGGGAGTCCTCCCATAGGTTTGGCGCGAGCTCCTCGAGCATCGTCTGGATGGCGAGGTTGAGCACGCGAGCGGAGGCGACGGAGCCGCCGGCGTCGGCATCCTGGAACTTGCCATCGATCAGCTCCTCGCCGTGGTTGGCGAGCAGCTCGTACAATTCGCCGTCCTTGACCAACGCCATCTTGAGGATCTCAGCGGCACCATTGGAGAGCTGTCGCTGGTCGAGGGAGCCGAGGAAAGAGCGGTCGAGCAGCGTGAGCGCTGGTGGCAGGTAGGCGCCGAGCTTGTTCTTCTGGCCGACGAAGTTGACGCCAGTCTTCGCACCGATGCTCGCGTCGACATACCCCATCACCGTCGTCGGCACGCGGATGTACGGCGTGCGACGGCGGTAGATGGAGGCAGCGAAGCCGACGATGTCCATGCACACGCCTCCTCCGATGGCGATGACGGGGTCGAGGCGGCGGTCGATACCGAGGTCGTGGATGGCCTCGGCGATCTTGAGCACCATGTCCATGTTCTTGTGCTCCTCGTTCGTCGGCAGCACGAGCAGCCGGTGCTCGACGTTGTGGTGCTCGAGGTAAGCCTTGATCTTGTCGCCGTAGATCGCGAACACGTTGTCATCGACGACGACGACGCGCTTGACGGCGCGCGACAGAGCGCGGACGAGCGCGTCGACGTCGCCGTCGAGGAAGCCGAACAGGAGGTCGGTGCTCGACGGATCGAGGATGTCGACGCTCTCGCGGACCTTGTAGCTGAAGGTGATCGGCGACTCCACCGTCCACTCGGTCGCGGCGCCGGTCCGCTGCTGCGAGAGGCGGGCGTCCGAGACGACGGTCGCGCCGGCCACGTCGCCGCCGAGGCGCCAAGCGTCCTTCGGGAGCGGCCAAGAGGGGGGTGTCCAAGAGGGGGGGTGCAGATCATGACCGGCGGCATGTGCGCGGCCCAGCGGGGGGGCCAGGGACGTCATGAAACAAGAAGAGGCGCCATGAAATCTGGGGAGAGATCATGACCCCCGCCATGATGACATCCATCCCCCCCGTTAGTCATCACCCCCCCCTCTTTTCCGCCCCCGAGTCCTCATCCGCCGGCTTGTGGAGCTGCGGCCGGGGCTGCTCGGTCACGGGAGGAGGCGCCGACCTCTGGCGCTCCCGCAGGGCCGAGCGCGGGGTGCGCGGCGAGCGCAGGGCGGGGCGGGGCTCCGCGGGCGTGCGGCGCGCCTCGGCGGGCGCCGAGGGGGCGAAGGCCGAGCCCGCGCCGCCGCGGAGGGCAAGGAGGCAGGCGCTCGCGGCCAGGGTCGCGGCGAGGATCTTGCTGAGCAGGTTGCGCTGCGCCGGCATGTTCGGGGATGCGGAAGGGGCTGCGCGCGGTGGCAAAAAAGGGCTGAAGAAGGAGGGCGGCAGTCCGATCCGCAGACGCAGACGTGGTGCCCTGAGCCACAGGTGGAGGGAGGTGCGGCTTGCCTTCGCAAGGTTCGGCGTGTTCGTGTGAGAGCTGCAGGTCGGCTTGTCCTAGCGAACGCTTTGCCTACCAATGCTGTGTTGGCACGGGTTATCGCAACTTGTGTTCACTTCGGCGTTGCCTTGCCTGGGCTCGTCTAGGATAGGGAGGGCGAAGCCAAGGCAAAAGATGAGGAGAACAAGGGGGCGGACAGGCTAGTAGAGGAACGGAAAGAACGAGGACGAAAACGAGGAGAAGAAAGGAACGGAGAGTAGAGAAGCGACCAACGAAATATGAGCGAATCGCCAACGAGGATTGCAAGAGAAAGGGTATGTAAAGAAGAAGGCGGGACAGGACAGGACAGGACGGCACCAAAGACGTGTGCCCATGTGCTCGATGAGAAGGGAGCAAACATAAAAACCCAAAACAGTGTCTGCACTCAGAAGCTCTTGTTTCTCAAATGAGGAACTGGCCCTGAATGGCGGTATGGCAGCTATGTTGTCACCGTCGCCACCACGTCGCCGCCTCGTCGCCGCCCATCGTCTTGGCCTGAATAGCGGTCTGTTGGCTACGTTGTCGCCACTGGTGGCACCCACTAGGTTGCGCCACAAAGAGTTGCCGTGCGCTGCTTTGAAGTACGTTGCGTTGCCTTGCCTTGCTTGGCACTGCTCTGCATTGCTGCGCCTTGCCTCGCATTGCTTTGCATTGCTTCGCATTGCATTGCTTTGTATTGCTCTGAATTGCTCTGCATTGCTATTCATCGCATTGCTTTGCGTTGCGCTGTTGTGCCTTGCTTTGTGTTGCTTTGCGTTGCTTTGCATGGCATTGGTTTGCATTGATTTGCATGACTTTGCATTGCTTTGCATTGCAATGCGTTGCTTTGCAGTGCCAAACATTGCTGTCTTGACTTGCATTGATTTGCAGTGCATTGGTTTGCGGTGCATTGATTCGCATTGCTTTACTTTGCGGCACATTGCCTGGTTGTGCATTGCTGTGCATTGCAGTGCAGTGGTTTGCATTGCATTGCCTTGCCTTGTTCTGCGTTGCGTTGCTTTGCATAGCCTTGCTGCGCTGTGCTTAGCATTGCTCTGTATCGCGTTGCATTGCTTTGCATGCTTTGCACTGCTACGCCGTGCTTCGCATTTCTTTTATGTGTCCGTATGCAGCTTGTTCCTCCTCTAGAACACGAACAGCAGCTTCTCGATATGTTGAAGAGGAGTTGCTGTCGGTGCGGCCACGGGCGTTGTCCGTTGGAGGCATGCAGTCGCCCACTAAACAGCGGCTACCGTGGGTTTTGGACAGGCAGTGCTGCTGGGCACGATACAACGTTCCCCTAACAGTGCTTGCACTTAGGGGGTGTCACTTCTCCCTGTAGGACCTGAGGAAGGGGGGTGGCTGCCGGTCTGCCGGCTGTTGTCGCCGTCGCTGCCCTGTCGCCGCCTCGTCGCCGTCCGTCCTCCAGGGGGAGGCTTCTCGGTCTGGCGGCTATGTTGTCGCCGTCGCCGCCCCGTCGCCGCTCGCCGCCTCGTCGCCGCCTGTCGTCTGGGCCTGACCGTCGCTCTTGTGGCTATGTTGTCGCCGTCGCCGCCCCGTCGCCGCCTCGTCGCCGCCAGTCGTCTGTGCCTGATTGCTGGTCTGGCTGCTATGGGATCGCCGTCCCCGCCCCGTCGCCGCCCTGTCTCGGAGTGCCCTTGCTTTTCATTGCTGTGCATTATTTTGCATTGCTCATGATGATGATAATGATGATGGTGATGGTGATGGTGAGGGTGATGATGATGATGATAACGCTGGTGCTGGTCATGCTGGTGATGGTTGACGACGAAGATGATGACAGTAGTGATGACGATGCTGATGACGATGATGATGGTGATGAGGACATACGGGGGGCAGACGCAAGGGTGGCAAGAGGGAGTAGGGGGGAGAGGACGAGAGAAGGAGAGTGACGCGGGGCGCTGTGTCTTCAAAACGAAGACCCAACTCAACACAAAAGGGGTCGGAAGAAAGGATTAGCAGGACTTCCCATTGAATCAAGTTGGGCATGTGAGCAGAGAGCCAGGTGAGGGAGGCGGAGGGAGGAAGGAAATAAGGAGAGGGGAAGTGGATGGAGGAAAGAAAGGAACACAACGCAGGAAAGGGAGCAGGAGAGAGGAACCAAGGAGGAGGGAGGGAAGAGTAGAGAGGATGTCTCGTGGCCATCTCCCGGAGCGTTTTCTGGGGTGAGGCGTCTTCGAAAACCAGAGGGGGAGGAGAAGGAGAAGGACGAGAACCGGGAAGCAGGAGGGAGAGCAGTGAGAACGGACAGCGAGGGACGGGCTGGGCGGAAATACGTTCTGGGGGGGGGGGGGGGGGGGGGGGCGAATTTGGAGAAGAAAAAAAAGGATGCCCAGTTTTTTGTTTCAAGTTGGGAATCTGACCACTTCGTGGGGCAAAGAGCCGGGCGAGGGAGGCGGAGGGCGAGGAGCCTCTTTCTGGCCTCGCGGGCTCCTTTTCGAGCCTGGGTGGCCTCTTGGGGTCTCTTGGGCTCGCTTGGGGAGCCTCTTGCAAGCATCCCGGGGCCCTCTTGGGGATCGTGCGCAAGATTCTGAAGCGCATCGAAGGCGAAAATGCGAGAACGCTGAAACCATTGACTTCCTGCATGATTTTAGCCTCTGGAGGGCCCCCTTGGAAGTCACATGGGCGGTGTTGGGGGCCTCTTGGACGCCTGCCGGCACTGTCTTGGGCGCTCGTGGGGGCCTCGTGGCAGTCGGGAAGTCCTGGGCCGTCTGAGACCCTTTTGTGGGGCGTGTCGGATCGGTCCTGGGCCATGTCGGGGCCCTCCTGGTGCTTCACGGGAAGCCCGGGAGGGCGGCAGCGCACGCTGCACCACCTACATTGCACAACCTGCATTCCACAGCACAGAATGCACAGCATTTATTGCACAGCCCAGACTGCACCAGCATTTATTGCACAGCATCAATTGCACAGCATCTACTGCACAGCCCAACTTTCACAAGATGGGTTGCACTACACCGACTGGTTCGCATAAGCTTCTTTTGTATCGCAAAAAAAATAAAATTCTGCCCACCCACCCATCCGCAATATGAAATCAGACCACCTCTGGCAGTCCGTTGGCGCCTCATCCTTTGCAGGAAAATATTATGCGCGCCTTGGGTTACCAAGAGTCATCAGTTTTCGAAGAGTCATTGGCGAATCAAACATAAATCGTACACGCGTGCGTCGTCGCGCGCGCATGCCAAAACTGGAACAAATGCGCGTGCGGGCTCCTGCATTTTCACTCCAGGCTACCAAGCATACCCCTCGCGTGCGCATGTCCAAATTGTTCGACCACCCTCGCGCACGCGTTGTCGCGCGAATCCCCCGCAACAATGACAAACGAACATGCAGAGTTTGGGGGTTTCCAACCACCCTTCGAAAAGAATTCAACACCGAGCACCCCGAAACTATTTATTATTTAAAATATTTGTTTCAAAAAAAAAGTATAGCGAATTCGTGCAAAAGCAATGATCCCCCTGAAAAATACGCACGCGTTTGCGAAACAATCGGTTGTTCAACATGTTGACACATTTCGACCACACGGGCCTCCCGCGCCGCAGAGCGAAATCATTCGAACGCGCTTGCGCGCGCGCTGCGGGGGGGGCACGACCCCCGTCAAACAGTACCAAACGGGCAACTCGCACGCGTTGGCCGCGCGCGCATGTCGAACTCCTTCCAAAACCTACATTACCGACGCGAGGAGGTCATCATCGTCCCTGGCGCGCTCAGAATCGGCACCGTCATCGGGCTTGCCGTCGTCACCGCTACCATCGTCACAATCATCGCCACTATCATCATCATGATGTCCACCCTTGTTCGCGTCGCCCTGATACCGCGCACGCCCAACTCACCAAGTCGCAATGCAAGGCCCGCTAGGAAGTGCCCAGCGGTCTACGCCACCGCGGCCGCGTCGGTCGCGCCAAACTAACTGGTCACTGCGCGCGCGAGCACGCGCGGGCTAGCGCGGCTTTAGACATGCACCAGCCAACACCAAGCACACATCGCGATCGACGCCACATGGGTTTTTGCCCACCAGGTTACGGATGGGCGGGTGGCATATTTGCGCGAGCTGTGGCGCTGGCAATTTCAAGCTGTTCAATATCAGAATTACTCCGCGTTGATCGCACCACATAAATAGCAGTGCGTATATCCTTTCTAAGAAGAAAATAGAATCTACCCCCACCCACCCCTGGACTTAACGCTTCCCCCTGGGATAGTAGAACTTCATGTGTATATATATGTATATATTCTGCACACTCGTCCATCCGAAATATGAAATCGTATCATCCCAGCCAGGCCGGCTTCCCCCCCTGAGGTTTTTTTGCCAAAAAAAAACTATGCGGTGAAATTGTTTGTTCTAACATAACACTTGTTCACGAATCCCTTGCAAATAGTGAAACAAAGTGCGCACGCGCGCGTCGTCGCGCGTGCACGCCGAAATCCTTCAAAAATCTTCGGTGCGGGAAGGATTTCGCAATCGAGTTTCCAAAAACCATACAAAAACATAGGGTTTCGCAACACAGAGTTGCTAAAAAGACGCTTCCGCGAAATCTCCTGCGATTTTTTATATATTTTCTCTATATATATATATATATTATATAATATATATATATATATATATATATAAGTTTTTCAAGATTTTCACAAAATTCTACCAAACGGGCTTCGCGCGCGCTCATGTCGAAATCTGTCGAACACCCTTGCACGTGTGCCGTCGCGAGAATCCCCTGCAAAAAATGCGACGAAGTGCAGACGCGCGCGTCGTCGCGCGCGTATGCCGCAAACCTTGAAAACAGATGGGTTTCGGAAGGATTTGAAAGTCGTGTGCGAAAAAACCCTACAAAAACACCAGGCTTCGCAACACGGATGTTCAACGCGCTCTTGCGTCGTCATCGTCGTCGTCGTCGCCGTCCTCCCTCGTCCCGCGTCGTTGTCGTCGTCGTCGCCTACGTCGTCCTCTGTTTTTCCTCGTGTTCGTCGTCGTCGTCGTCCTCTTTGGCGTCGTGGTCGTTTCCGTCGTCGTTGTCGCCGTGGTCGTCCTTCCTCCTCCTCCCTCGTCGTCGTCGTCGTCCGTCGTCGGCGTCTCGTCGTCGTCCCTCCTATTTCGTCGCCGTCGTCGTCGTCGTCGTCGTTGTCGTCGTCGTCGTCGTCTTCCCTCCTCCCTTGTCGTTGCCGTCTTCGGCGTCGCCGTCCTTCCTCCTCCCTCGTCGTTGTCGTCGTTGTCGCCGTCGTCGTCCTCCCTCCTTCCTCGTTGTCTTCGTTGGCGACGCGTCTTCGTCTTCGTCTTCATTGTCGGCGACGGCGTCGTTGTCGTCTTCGTCGTCGTCGACGTCGTCGCCGTCGTCGCCTACGTCGTCCTCTGTCTTTCCTCGTGTTCGTCGTCGTCGTCCTCTTTGGCGTCGTGGTCGTTTCCGTCGTTGTTGTCGCCGTGGTCGTCCTTCCTCCTCCTCCTCCCTCGTCGTCGTCGTCGTCCGTCGTCGTCGTCTCGTCGTCGTCCCTCCTATTTCGTCGCCGTCGTCGTCGTCGTCGTCGTTGTCGTCGTCGTCGTCCTCTTCCCTCCTCCCTCGTCGTTGCCGTCGTCGGCGTCGCCGTCCTTCCTCCTCCCTCGTCGTTCGCGTCGTCGCCATCCTCCCTCCTCCCTCGTCGTTGTCGTCGTTGTCGCCGTCGTCGTCCTCCCTCCTTCCTCGTTGTCTCCGTTGGCGACGTCGTCGTCGTCTTCGTCGTCGTCGGCGTCGGCGTCGTTGTCGTCTTCGTCGTCGTCGACGTCGGCGTCGTCGTCGTCGCCGCCGTCGTCGTCGTCATCGTCGGCGTCGTTGACGTCGTCGTCGTCGTCGGTGTCGTCGTTATCGTCGTCGTCGGCGTCGTTATCGTCGTCGTCGTCGTCATCGTCGTCGTCGTCGGTGTCGTCGTCGTCGTCGGTTTCGTCGTCGTCGTTGTTGTCGGCGGAGTCGTCATCGTCGTTGTCGCTGTCGTCGTCGGCGTCGCTGTTGTTGCCAAGTGCCATGTGGTACCCACCGTCACGGTCTTAAGAGATTTTGCAAACCAAGTTGCGGGTGGGTGGGTGGGATGTTTGCGCGAGCAGTGGAGTGGACAACTCACTGCGAACAGAAATTAATTCCTCATCATAGATTGCATAACATAGGTCCTCCTTTCTACACGAATATCAAGATCTACGCCCCCTGGGTTAACGGTACACCTCTTCGTACTGCAATTGCCATACGGATCTGCCCCATCGCCCATCCGGAATATGAAGCCCTACCATCCCAGGCGGGCCAGAATTCGCACCCCCCTCATCCTCTGCGACAGAACACTATGCGTGCGCACTCGTTTATCAAAAACTACCGTGTTCAATCATCCCTTGCAAAACATGGAACGAAGTGCACACGCGCGCGTCGCCGCGCGCGCATGCCCACATCCTTCAAAAAAAACCCGGTTTTGTCAGGCATTCAAAACCGAGAGCCACGAAACACATAAAACACATTTTTTTGGGTCTGGAGGGCGAGAGCGAACCTCTTCCGCTGAAAGCTAAGCGGGACGCGCACAGCTTTAAAGAGCAGAGAAAGGGCGGAAGAGGGCGGGGCCTCACGCGGCCGGGAGAGGGCGAAGCCCAGAGATCAGGCGGTGCCGACGTGGACGTGCAGAAAAAGGTACACCTTGGACAGGAGCCCGGTGGTGAAATCCCGGGAGGAAGAAAGCCAGTGGTGGAGCCGTCAGCGGCGCTTCGAGAACACCAGCCTCGCAAACTGCGGGAGAGGACGCGCCACGTCACCAGGTCGACGTCCGAGAGGAAGAGGAGCACCACTGAGCCGGAGTGCAACGTTGTGCCACCAAAGTGATGCCAGGAAAACCAGCCGTGGTAGTCCAATCCACGGCCTTGAGGACCCGCAGCCTGAGGCGCGGCAGCCAGGCGAACCGTGAACTTGCCGCCGATGACCGACAGGATGCCGGTGTGCTGGAGGGAGGAAGTTTGCCCTGCACCGGCAAGCGCGTGAGGACGGGCGGTGGCCACACACACACACATTAAACACACATAGCTTCGCAACAAAAATCTTCAAACAAATCCTGCGCCCGCGCTCTTGCGAATTCTCAAGGAAACCATAGGTTCGTCAAAATGGAGCGGAACTCGCGCGCGTGAATGTCAAAATCGTTCGAACGCCTTTGCGCGCGTGTTGTTGCAAAAAAACCCTTGCGAAACGAGCGTCCAGGAAGCATGCTTTAAAAAAACAAGTAGTGGGTTTGATTATGGTTTTGTAATAAGAAAGAAGAACTCTACGCGTGCGCCCTTGCGAATTCGTACAGAACGAACCCTACGTGTTCAACATGTTCGTCACCTGCAACAAAACAGGCCTTTCGCGCGCGCATGTCAAAATCATTCGAACGCACTAGCACGCGTGCTGCCATGGGGGCGATCTCAGGTTCGTAAGGATGAAAATGGAATGTCCGAAAACCTGTTGGTTTTTTGTTGTGTGGGAACATCACACACACAAAAAACCCAACAACAACAACAACAACAACAATAACAACAACAACAACAACAACAACAACAACAACAACAACAACAACAACAAAAAGTGTTTCAACATACTTGTTCATGTAAAACGAAAACTATGTGCGTGCAAATTCTTACTGAATAAGCATAAAGGCTCAACATGCTAATCAAACTGGACCAAGCGGGCCGCCTCTCGCGCGCGCATGTCGAAATCATTATAACGCCCTTGCGCGCTCGCTTGGGGGCGGGGGAGATCCCTGTCAGATAATACCATGTGGGCCACTCGCGCGCAACAGCCAGCCAACCAAAAGCGGACAGGCTGCAAAACATGACCGATACGAACCGTACCAATCCCTTCGTGTGTCTGAAGAACGGAGAACAGCATCTTCGCCAGACCCCCGACGTCATGATTTTCTCATAGCGTCGACCCCCAGAGTTCTCGACCCATTCCCGGGGACCGGCTTTTCATCCTGAGCAGTTTTTTGACAGTCCCGATGCCCAGCAAGGGCCCACAGAGGCCGAAGATAGCGAAAAACCTTCCTGCGTGATTTTTACATGCCTCGAGGGGTCTGAGTTCTCGATCTATCCTCACCGGAATTTGTCCTCGTCCTCGTGGGCTTCTTGGGCACTATCTGGGGACTCTTCGTGTGCGTCTTGTGTGCGTCCTGGCAGCTCTGAGGCGTCTCGGGGGCCGTTTTGGAGCCTCTCTTGCGCCTCTTGAGGGTCTCTTGGGGCCTACTGGGGGCCTCTTTTGGGCTGCATCTTCCGCGGCAGCTCGGTGCGCCTTTTGGCACTCGCTCGATGCGCCGCGGGCTGCGCTGCAAGCGGGCGCTGCCGCGCAGGACGCGGGCGACCCATGGGCGGCGCCATTCGGCGCCTTGCCGCGGCCAGGGTGCCCACTCCTGGGGAGGAGCGCCTGCCAGGGCGCCTGGGGCGAGCACCTGCTTTGCATTCGGGGATGGACAGAACCCCCTTTAGCACAACGTGGTTTAGTGAAAACGACCTCGGGCGCGAACCTGGCGTGCGCAAGCCTGGAAAATGACGGCCGCGGCGCCCTCTCAAGAACCGAAAACGGAGAATTCACATAGCTACGTGTCAGGGTGGGGGTTCTGTCCACCCCCGAGCGCACCTGCTTTGCACCCTAGCCCGCCCACGCGGCGGCCCCTCCAGTTGGGAGGCAACTACCGAGAGGGCTCCGGCGGAAGTGGGCACGGCGCCGGCGTTCGAACGCGGCCCCCCCCACCGCCGCGGCAGCCGGCGCACGCGTGCGCCAGGGCCGCGCCCCCACCCCACCTCCGCCTCCTCCGCCTCCTCCTCTCTTCCTCCATCCTCCTCCTCCTCCTCCTCCTCCTCCTCCTCCTCCTCTTCCTCCTCCTCCTCCTCCTCCTCCTCCCCTCCTCCTCCTCCTCATCATCATCATCATCATCCCCCCCCCCTCCTCCTCCTCCTCCTCCTCCTCCTCCTCCTCCTCATCATCATCATCATCATCATCATCATCATCATCATCATCATCATCATCACCGTTGAGCCGATCCTTGTTCTAGGTCGGGCATGTCCCCGTACAGGCGGGTTTTGGACGAAAGGAAAAAATAGCCAAGGAGTGCTCAAGAATGGCCCAGCAATAATCCAAACCATCGTCCCCAGACTATCTTTTGACTATCTTTCAATATTCCCCCTGTAGAGGTACGGCCCCGACTTGATCCTTGTCCCCACTGGCGCGGCCTTGGCGCCACTGGTCGACATGCACACCCGGGTGGGGATGAAAATGACTTGTTTTTCGGGTCTCGCGTGGCCTACCCCCACCTAGGAATACGTCGGTCGGGCGTGTCCTCCTTCAGGCGGATTTTTGATGAATTATGCTAACGGAGTTCCCCACATAAAGATATTAACGGTTTCGTGGGACCCATGGGGTACGACAACATCAACACGAAGGAGAAGCTCATCGAACGAATAAGAACGCACGAAAGGGCAGACGAAAGAAAGGAGGAGGGAGGACAGGTGCTCAGGAAACGAAGCCTTGTAAATAGTATGGGTTTCCGATACCCTCCTCGCTCAGGCGGGGCCTCCCTTGAGAGGTGGGAGGGGCACGAAACCATGTAAATAGTATGGGTTTCCGATGCCCTCCTCGCTCAGGCGGGGCCTCCCTGGAGGGGTGGGAGGGGCACGAAA
>CAUYUJ010004484.1:0-5000 GCA_963575745.1 Prorocentrum cordatum
TCCAGGGCCCGCGCACAGATGCGGGCTCCTACGTGTCCTACAGCTCCCTGGGCAAGAAGTTTGGCACTGACGAGTAGAAGACCACACACGACTCCACCCGTGGCAATAGCCCCGAGCTTGCCGCTGGCCCATTTCAGGACACCCCCGAGGCCGACCCCGACTGCGCTGGCTCCGCCCGAGACGCTATCTCTGAGTTTGACGCTGGTCCACTTGAGAGTGGCCCATAATGCGGACGTGACGTTGTATGTCGTTGTGCGTCGGGATGTGGTGGGCACAGATGGGCCTGGTGCCGTCGCTTTGCGTCGTCGTCGTTGTCGGTAGCTGGGGTCTCGGCTCGGTGTCGGCAAGTACCCATCGATCTGGTCCTTGTACGGCATTGCTATCGCAATGGCGTACGTGGCCACAAAGAGGCAGATGAGGCAGCCACAATGTCGTGATGCCGCTGCGCTGTGCTGGGGCTCGTGGGAACCGCTGGCCTCTGGGTACTCATCATCGATGGGGTCGTTGTCGATGTCGGCCTGCCAGTGGTCAATGACACTGGGGTTGGAGTCAGTCACGTTGACACGGTATACAGAGGTGTAGGGCGTGGTGCTGCACCTGCGGTCTGGGGATGTCCAGGTCCAGCCAGTGCTGCAGCGGGGCTGAAGCCGCCACTGCACGGACTGGCATGAGCTGGCGATGCAGTGGTATGGCTTGTCGCGTCGGCGGCAGTGACGCCTTCAGCGTCGTTGAGCTGTGCGCAGGGGTCGGCCTGAGCTGAGTTGTGGGGCGGACTGCTGTGCGACGAGGTGTGCCCTAAGTGGGGTTCACTGTCGCGGTCACGCTGGGCCGTGTCGCCTGGTGGTGTTGTGCCGTCGCGATCCTGGATTTCCATGTCGTCCTGGCTATCGTCCACGTGGACCGAGCCCAGGGATATGTTGCTGATATCGTCCGACGCGTGGAATGAGTCCAGGGGTGTGTCGCTGATGTCGCTGGCCGCGATGTGCTGAGGCAACCATGGTACGGGGTCGTCTGCGGCCTGATCACCCGTGGCGTGCTGGGCGAGGCCAGCTGGCGGTGGTGGGTTAAGCGGTTCCATCGGTGCCGCGGCGAGCTCTGCCTCCACAAGCGGCTGCATGTCTGTCGGGTGGTGCAGGATCGCACCGGCGAGGTACGCCAGGGCGTCTTGGTCGGGTGGGGGAAGGCCTCTTGGTAGTAAGGCGTGGGCCCGTGAGAGGTATGGCGGCAAAGGTGCCGTGAAAGCTTCAGGGCCGACAAGCTTGGCACGAGCACCCTGGTATTCCAGAAGGAGGCCAAAGTAACGGGTGGAATACTCGCGGCTGCCTTGGATAAGAGTGAGGTTGCGGTTTGTGCGCTGTCTGTCGAGGCCCGCTCTATACCAGATGTCCTCGCACATGTCGAGCGCGGTGAGCTGGCGCAGGGCGTCGGTTGTGTCCTCAGAGTCCTCCTGGAAGAGGTGATCGTACTGTGGCAGATGAAGCGTCGCCAGGATGAACGGGACGCAGTCCTCGAGCCATGCCCAGAACACGTCCTGGTGGTCCTCACCTGGTGCCCACGCCGCAGCGCACGGTATGAGCCGGGCGCGGATCATCATCAGGTGCCAGAAAGCGGGGTCCTCCTCGGGTTCGCCCCTAGCGCACAGGGGGGTGGTGAGACCCGTGGGGCAATAGCGGGGCACGACAGCGGGGCTGAAGCCGCCACTGCGTGCCTGGCCTATATCAACGTCCCCGTCAAGGATCTGCTGCACCGCAGTCGAGGCCACGCTGGGGGTGGATTTCGATGCATGTGTCGTAGTTGACAAGGGCGTGCGTGCGCTCACGATGGCGCCCAGCGGTCCGTTGCCGCACGGACCCGCGGCTACGGTGCTGTTCACGATCGGGTCCAAAATGGTGCAGTGATCGTACTTGTAGATGCTGTCATCGTAAAGGTAGTAAAGAGTCCCACGTTCAGCGTGTCGCAGGAAAACCTCACCTCCATGCTGGGGCGCACCGCCTGAAGACGGGTGTGCTCCAGCGAGCGAGGGGAGGGCCAGGCTGCAGGCAAGGCGCCACATGATGGCGAGGCCTGGCGGGCGGCGCGAGCGATTGGCCGAAAGCTGCATGTCAGCACGCATCCTCAGATACCCCTGCATGCTCATGTACATTGCAACAATCACGCCCCCTGCAAGATGACGGGTGTCCCTACACCAGATAGCTTGCACGTGCTGCTGCCAAAACTGACATGATATGACAAGAAAGAGATACGACGCGAAGAGAGAAGAGATGCCTCTGAAGGCGCTTCCTCGGAGGGCTGAGGCAGGCTCTCTGAGGCACCTTCAATAGGGTTCCTGAGTGACCCGACCCTTGACTTTGCCTTTGTCAGCCCCTGGGGGCCCCGTCCCTGGGGTGACCTGGCCTGGCTGGTCAATCCACCCGCAGACAGCCACGGGATCGGCAACTGATGCAGCTTCCTCCTTTTTTGTTTCGAGAGTGGCCACCTGTGGCAGGTGGATGGTGCCCCCCGTGAGGTGCCCGAGGAGGGCCTGGATGTCGCCACGCAGTGCAGCAGCTTCGGTGGTTGCCGTCTGTAGCTGGGTGACGACGGTGGCAAGCCCTCGTTCCAAACCTGAAACGTGCTCCGTGAGTGTGGCCTGGGATGAGAGAACGCCCGCAAGCTGAACCTGCATGTTATCTACCGTGTTGGCAAGCAGCTCGTGCTGTTGTTCCATGTGTTGGATGCGGGTCGTGGCGGCATCTGGCAGTTTAGGGGCCGTTGCGAAGCGTTCGCCGAAGGTGTTGAGTTCGTGAGATGCCACGCTGTATTCATCATCTGATGAGAGGATCTCGACGTCGTCAGCGTCGTCTGGTACCTCGGCGGCTGTGGCAGCGTCCCCTTCCGTGTGGCCCCCACCTTCAGCCGCCACCGTGCCAAGCTGCGGGTCATGGCCACCTGATCCTTGGACGGCCGTCTGCTCGGCAGCTCCATCCGTGCCGTGCGGGGGTGCAGAGGAGCTGCGGCCTGGGGCGCCGTGTGATCTTGCGTGCGGCGTGGCGTCGCGTTTCCCACTGGAGGATCGGTGGCGCTTGGCTAAAGGCTCCTCCTTGGGGATCAGGAGCGGTGCGACGCCCTTGCCTTTGGGCGTGGCAGTCATGAGGTCGTGGAGGTAAGGGCTCTGGGCCGCTTTGGTGAGGAGTGTGCCAGTGGCGGGGCTGGAGCCGCCACCACGGGCTGGCGGCGTCACAGGCTCTGTGATAGTGGTAGGGGTGACAATGGTAACGTTGTCCCTCTTCGGCACCACCTCAGCCAACGGGGCCTCGGTGATGCTCCACGGGATGGGGCACCCTGCGACCTGTACCGTATATGTGGGTGGGGGACGATGGCGCGCACTAAGGCAAACTGAGCCGAAGTGGCTGGGTCCCAGGCGGTGTGGTAGACCTCACAGTCCCATTTGACGGACGGGCCCGTGAGAGTCTTAGCGAGCGGGGTCAGCGTGGCGTGGCGTGCCGCAATGCCAGTGATGCGGTAGCGCGTCTTGGCGAGGGTGGCTTCGCAGCCGCGGATGCTGACGGCAGCAGCCTTGGCGGCGTCTGACCCTCGTGCAACACGGATCCCCAATAAGCCTGACTTGCCGTGCCTGACGACTCCTAGGGCCTTGAAATCCACCGACTTCTGGAACGCATCTGCCATCGTGATGGGCTGGTCCTCAGGGAACCACACGGTCTGGTACTTGTCTGCAGTGGGCTCGTCTGCACCTACGTTGCAGAGGTCGTAGGTGGCGCCGAGTTGCCCTGAACCCGCCAAGACCTTGTCAACCGCTTGAAGACTGACGCCGAAAGTGGCAGCCAGGGACCTCTTTCCGACGCCCGATCCATACCTGCCTAGGCTTTTGCAGGGTTCGAGGATGGTGACGGCTTTAAAGTTGCCGTGGAAGAGGGCCTTGAAGGTGTCCTGGAGCTGGCTTTCGAGCTCCTGGCGGCGAGCGTCTTTCTTGGACTCCTTGTGCTTTTGGCGCGCCTTGTCCTGTGGAGCGGAGTCGCCTCGAAAAGGGCCCTTGGCGCGTGGACACCGTTCACGGGGGCACCTCCCGAGAACTGGTCCTCGAAGGCCTGGTGCATGGAGGGGACTGCGGCAATGGCCTCGGTTTCATGTATGGTCGCCCGAATCCAGCATACGTGGTCGGCAGGGTCGATGGTGGCGACGGCTACTTTTTCCGTGCAGGCGACTTCCTTGGTGCCCAGCTGGTACACGGTCACGGGGACGTGCGTGTGGACCACTTTGGTCGCCTTGGGGTGACGCTTCAGCACGGGGACGGCGAGCTCGGTACCGACGTAGTTATCGTTTTTTGGGCCCATGACAGCAATCGCAAGCTGACCCGTGGTACGCTTACCCTGCTCGAGGTGGTGTTGCAACAGCCGTTCACCGCTCTCGTAGTCGTGGAGGCTGATACCGGGCTTGCACGTCTTGCCGTCGTCAAGTGATGTGGGTTCGGCGAGGACTGGGACCTTCCAGAAGGCCGGGTCCAAGGCAATGAATTGGGTGTCCGCAGCCTGAAGACGTGCGGACGCAGCTGGTGGGTGTGATGTGTCACCACCAATGCGCTTAGGCTTGCTGCGCTGGTGGTGATCCAGCGTGTAGCTGATCTGGTTGGCGGCACACATGCGGATCAAGGCACTGCCGAGCTTCTTTGTGTTGGTCTTGTGCATGTCGTACGTGGCCTGGAGCTCGTCCGCGTTCAGCTCGGCAAGCCCGTTGTATGCGGCCGTGGGGCGGTCAGACCCCGCTTGCTTGAACGCTGCGATGCAGTCCTGCTTGCGTTGAAGGAGAGACCCTTCGGCAGCGGGGCGCGTGGGGCGGGAACTCGGAGGCTGCTTAGAGGAGCGACGGCGCTCCGGCTTCTTGGGGGCCATTGCTGCGGGCGCTCTGGTGAGGAGAGGTGACGCGAATCAGTAGGGCCCTGCTGGGACCCCTCCGGTCTCGCGAGGCCTGGGAGTCTGACTCCGAGGCGGGGCGCTTCGCGTCGC
>CAUYUJ010004484.1:7500-65000 GCA_963575745.1 Prorocentrum cordatum
CTCGCGAGGTCGGCCTGCAGGTCGAGGAGGGCTGGGTCTTCATCGAAGAGCCCGCAGTGTCTTGTGTGCGGCGGAAGACGGGCCCACTGCTCGTCACTGATGAGGGTGGTGAGAGGGAGTCTTTCCCGGGCCCAGCACTTGCAGTCGCGGACAGTGTGCTCCTGAGTTTCCTCTTCCTCGTCGCAGTATCGGCAGATGGGGCTGGGGTCAGCAGACGTGTTTGATCGGGATCGTCGCTGTTGGGTGTGTCCCCGCCCGACAGGTAGTTCAGGAGGAGCGCCAGCTGCCAGGCATTGCATTTGGCTGCTCCTTTCGTTCGGGCGAGCCACGTGCTGGCGAAGAGGTCGAGGCCCTGTCTGACAGAGGCAAGGTATCCAAGGTCGTGACGCCGTGGCTTGATCCTCCTCAGAAAGGCTCTGCGTTGTGAGGCCCGCAGCATGTGAAGGAAGCCGTTTTGGGGTAAGTTCAGCCAACTGATCTGGCAGCCCCAGTCGTCGTACATGATGCCAAATGTGGGCCAGGTCCAACGGAGCTGCTGGAGCGACTGGACAAGTCGTCCGACAGGTCCTCCACCAAACAGGGTCAGAACGTGGTGTTGGAGATCCCTGACGAGACCGCAGAGTGTAGCGTCGCGATTAACCTGTCGCCGCAGACACAGGAAAACTTCACGCTGCGTGATGGCGTCAATCTCCAGGGCGTGTCCTGGGACGCACACGGCCATGAGAGTCCAAAACTCGACCCACCTGTTTCCCTTGGGGCGAATAGCCGCCTTAAGGGCATGGTTGTAGGCAGTTTTGACGGGGCCTGATGGGGCTTGAATGTCGGTGCCCGTGGTACAGACGCTGGCAGCAAGGGAACGGGCGTGCCGCGCCTTAATAAGCATCGGCGATGGGAGCTTGCCAATGCGCGGCAGGCGACTAGTCGCCCTCCGAACACGGGCGTCAGCGGTGGCCGTGAGGTTAAGCGCGGTTGGAGCCGGCGCTGCCTCGGCGTTGATGTAACTCCCGACGAGCTTGAAGGAGTCGACCACGCGTAAGGGCCGTTCCGCCAGAGTGAGCTGGGTAACGGAGGTGTGAAGCTCGTCGGTGAGCGCCCACCCCGCCACTTTGCCAGGGTGAATGCGTTGACCTGAAAATCGATCAAACTTGGCGGTTTCATCAAGAGATTTCTGCAACTCAGGCTCGGTGTGAGTAGTGGAGTTGCTGTCGTCAACAAAGGTAGTGCTGAGTGATCGCGGAACGTATCGATGCTGTCTCTTGGTCCACACACACATGAGCAGCTTAATGTCGTCCAGGGACCAAGAGCTTCCCTGGAGGTGACCGTTGGTCCTGGCCAATTCCTAGAGTACGCTCCGTTCATGCGGATGTAGCGTTTGTGGCGACTGTAGAAGTTTCTGCGGACAGTAACGATGTCTTGGGGGCACCCCGCGTGAAGCGCAAGGTTAAGGCAGATGTCCGTGATGAGGTAGTCGAAACTCTTCTGTCGGTCAAGGGCAGCCCCAGCTAAGGGAAGGAGTAAGGCCCTGGCGTGTTCGATGCGCAGGGCAAGAGAGGTGCTGACGTCCCCAATGGTAGCTTTGGGGACAGCGCCAAAGCTCGTGGCGTGGGTCCATCCTATCCGCCAGTCCGTGAGGCTGCGGTAAGCTGGCGCTTCCCACGCATACATCCAAACGGAAAGCACCGAGAGAAGTCGTTGGTCCGTTGGGAGTTCGCCTCGGCCTTTTCGGAGGCACGGGTTTGGCACATGAAGGAGGGGTTCTGGGATGGTGCCAGTGCGTTGCATAGCGCGTAAGACTCTGGCGAAGAGGCGAAGGATGTCGTCGGGTAACTCCTTAGCCTCCTTAGTAGTCCAGCCGTCCAGTCCCCCCGCACGGCGCGGTGAACGGGTGCGAATAAAGTGGATGAGTTGGTCGTCGGTGAGGTGGAAAGGGGTAGCTGGTGATGGCGTAGGCAGCTCTTTTCGGTACTCGTCGTAGAAGTCAGCCCACGTCGGCATGGCTTCGGCGTCATGTCCTGCACGGGCACGGTACCTGCCCAAGATGGGCTCCCAGGTGTCGACCATGAGCTTAAGCAGGTCTTTGGTATTAGCAACAATGGCGTTGGCAGGGAGAATGTCGGGGACTTGTGCAGGTGGTGGTTCACAAGTGTGGTCTTCGTCGTTGTCCGTGTCGGGCGAACTACCGTCGCTGGGGCTGAAGCCGCCAGCTTCGGTGTCAGCATCGCTATCGTCCGTGCTAGCTTTGTCAGGTTTGAAGGCGTTGGTGTCGCAGTGGAGTTGCGTATCGTCAGGTGTGGTAGGCGTGCGGAGATACGCCGTGGCGAGCTGTCAGCAGCCCGTGCGTATATGGCCGCCTTTCGCCCGCTTGGCTCGCGGACGCCCTCAGCCCATATCTTGATGCGTTCAGCTTTGGCACGGTTCGCACGTCGCGCCAGCTCTAAGTCGAGGTGTTGGATCAAAACGTCAAAGTGCTCTCCGTGAGGTGCTGGCTCGTCGGGGGTCCAGGCCTCGGGGAAGTCAAGGAGAACCGTGGGGCGCAGCTTGTGGCATAGGAGGCGGGCCGCGGTCCACGTGCAGTCGATGCGCTGCGCAAGGTACGGCGGGATGGCACGGCAATCAAAATGATGGTGCTGTCCGATGAAGCGAAGCTCACAGAGTTGCCGATGGAGCTTGCGCAGTCGGTTCATGTGTATCGTGGAAGCTCCGTAGGTGGGGAAGGCGCGGGGGACAACTGGTCGCTCTTCGAACGTTGGCGTGAGCCCGTGCATGGTGGGGGGCTTCTTTTTTGGGTGGTCGGGCGGTGGAGGTGGCAGGTCGCGCAGACGGGTGAGATGGTACTCATGACTGGCCTCGTTAGCCAGGGCGAACATGCGTTCCACGTCGTCGCGTGTGTTGGCCTGTTCCATGCGGTCCTGATATCGCCCAGCGATGAGGGTCCCTAATGCCTGCAGTTCGTGACCCTCGTGAGCTCCATCGTTGGGAGGGTAGGGCGTGGGGGCAAGAAGGCGTCGGGCCGTATGGTCGAGGCGACTGAGGTCAATCGTGACCTGCAGGCCAACATGGGACTTCGCTGGCAAGTCGCGCAGATAGCAGAAGTCGGTGACAAGGGATCGCGCCGCTTGGTTGGCAATGATATAATCGATGCGCGAAGTGCGGGGGCACTTGGTGACGCGGTCCCAGTCAGGGATATTGCCGTATGTGTGCATGGAGTGGTCTGGTGTGCCCTCAGCGACGTTAAACCATCCGTGCTGCATCATGTGCAGCAGGTGTGGATTGTCGTCGATGTTCGTGTTGGCGTCCATGCAGATGAAATACGGGGCTGAGCCGACCCTTGCGGCGGCGCAGTCAGCGAGCCGAAAAAGATCAGCGCTGTCTCCTCCAGCAACCCCGTAGAGGCTCGCTATGTAGATCCCAGCGGGCCCGTGGTTGTTTCGTCGCCGCCTGCGGCGGTGCTGGGTGCAGAGCGGGAGAAAGGCCTCGTGCCATCTTTTCTTGCCTTGAGGGCGACGATACAGGGCGCAGTGTCGTCGACAGTGGAGTCGACAATGGCATCCTTAGAGAGGATGGCGACCCCTCCCGAGGCGCCAGTGTTGCCCACGACGGTGTGGTCTGTGCCGCCGTGGCAGCTCTGCGCTGGGCTCGCGCCAGATCCAGGTCAGGTCCAAGACTGGCGTGGTATCCCCCGTGGTGTGGATTGGCGGCGCTGGTAGCGATGGCTTGTCTGGTCGGCTTGGCATGTCGGGTCTCCTGCAGTGCAATGACTGCGGCGTTGTGGTCGACACCAAGAGCGGTGATGGTTGGCCAGTTCGCTGAGAGACTGGTGATGTTTAGGCTGACGAGGTGTATGGAGCGACCTGGCCCGTCTCCATCGGTGGAGCAGGGGTTTGCACGCCCCGCACGGTGTAGGTCAGCCTGACCCTCGCCCAGGTAGAAGGCTTGGCCACAGTAGGAGCTCATGGCGTTCCTATGGATTAGCTTGACCGGGGCTGAAGCCGCCGTCAGGCCAGAAGTGTAGGCGGGACACGGTCGGCACTGCGCAGGGGGGGTTCATAAACGTCAGTAAAACTGTCTCGAAAAATCCTCCTCACTCCTGTACCATAGGGGACGAGGGGAGGAGAGGTGAGACGGCAGCAGAGAGAGAGGGAGGCGACTCCTCGATCCGCCCTGCCGAACACAAAAGCAAAAGCGAACCGGCGGCGGCGGCTAGGCGCGGCAGCGGCACAACGCACGCGCATATACTGCGCACGCGACACCGCTGGTCCGTCCTGCGGTGGCGCGCCCGCCCCGACAGTATCTTGATGAGCAGCATCTGGTGGAACAGCTCGAGCAGCACGGTCGGAGGCCTGGCGCTGGGCCTCGTCCATGCCCGCTGCCGTGAGGCCCACGTTGCGGACCGGGCTGATTCCCCGCGGGGCCGCCGCTGCCGCGGCAGCGGCTGAGGTGGCGGGGGCTCCGCCCCGACTCTGAGGTGAGAGCGGTGAGCCAACGCCGAAACCCGCCGCAAGGTCCTTGACACGGTACTTGTTCTTGAACGGGTCGAAGGTCGGCGCCTCGTCGATGGGGACGATCACGCGGGTGGGCAGCGGCGGCTCGTGGTCCGTGGACGGCGTCGGCTCGAGGTCGACCTGGCCAGGTTCGATGACGCTGGCACCGAAGCGTGGCACCACTTCGGGGGCTCGGCCATCAGCCTGAGTCTCGCGAGGCGTCGAGCTCGTGGAGCTCCCTGGGGCCTTGCGTGAGCTGTGGCGGCTGCAGGACCTGCTGCGCGGGACGCGCCCGCCCGTGTGGCGGTCGCGTGGCGAGGTCGCCTGGGCATAAGCGCGCTCGGAATCCGCCCTGCTCGGGGATCGGATCGGCGCCGCGCAGGGTGATGGGCTGGGCTGGCGGGAGGCGCTTGTGCCGCCCTCCGCCGTGGCTGTGGCCTGGTCAGGGTCGACAGCGTCGGGGCGGGGGCTGACGTGGTGGGCGCTTCCCTCGCTGTGCCGCGGGGAGGCGCTGTGATGCGCCTGGGTGTATGTGAGGACGAGCGGGACAAGCGGCTGCCTCTCCCGCTCAGGTGGGGCAGGTTTTGCCTGGGCAGGGCGCAGCGCTGCAGCCACGTTTGGCGGGGGCGTGTGCTGGCGCGGTTGCCAAGCACGCACGTTCGCATCGCGCCATCCTTCAGGGCGCCCTGTCCTGCCACGATTTGTTGCAGCCCCCTGGGCTGAAGCCGCAGGGGTTATCACTGCGGGCTGGTTGCTGGAGGTGCCATCATGTCGGCCTGTGTAAAGGCCCCAGGCGCGCGTGGACCCTGGCACTGGCGAGGTGGCCCTTAGGGCCTGCACGGGTGCACGCGGGTAGCCGATGACCGCTGGGTGTACCCTGGCGTGGGGGGCGTGGCCGTAGCTGGAGGCGGCTGCTCCAGCAGCCGCGGGCCTGGCGCCTATGGGGCCACGGTAATAGGCGGCAACCCCGCCGTAGGCCGTGCTGCCGCCTGTCGGGACTCGCGCGGGAGAGCGGTAGCGTGGCGTGCTCGGCTGTCCTGCGTCGCGTTGGTCGCGCTGCTGAATGCGCTGCTGGTGCTGTTGATATCGCTGCTGGTCGGCTCTCGAGAGGGGGCGGGTGTCGGGGAGGATGGTGGGCACGTCGGGCCGCTGCAGCCCCGATAGACGTGCTCGAAGGCGTGGTCTGGGTAGGTCTCCCCTACGGGTGAGTATCGCCGCACATGCTCCGTGTAGTCGATGTTCTGCGGCTCGGAGAGCGCCGTGATGTTTACAGCTCGCTGGTGCGCTGGTCCATAGAGACAGAAGCTACCACGGTTGCTGCGGTCGTGGTTTAGCTCGGCTTCGGTCGTGGCACGGCTCACCATGGCATCGCAGAGTCGCATGTCATAGCCGAGAGCTTGAGGCCCAGGGCCACCCTCGGCGTCCCAGTACAGTACCACATCTCGCCAGCGGGTGCGGGTAGTGTGGATGCGCTCGGCGATCGACTCGCAGACGGTCCTGACCGTGACACGGTCCCTGTACATGTTGGTGATGGCTAGGGAGCAGGGTCGGCGGACCGTCTTGTTGAAGGTGAATTCCTCCTTGAGGGCCTGGTGGGGGCCGAAGAGCACGTAGCCTTCCCTCCAGAGAGGTTGGTCGGGGGACGGTTCTTCGGGCAACCCCGTTCCTGTGAACCCAGGTGGCCGCCTCGTGCCGTCAGGCAGTCCCTGCCTGGGGACGCGCCGCGGCCTCGGAGGAAGATACCATTGACCCTGGTAACCTGCTTGGCCTGGTGGTGTGGAGGTTCCCCCCCGGGGCCTGAAGGCGCTCGGGGGGGTTCCTTGAGGTCGTGGTGGGCTGGCGCGTTGCCGTATTGGCGGGCAAGGATGTGCGGCGGCATCCCTGTGGCACGGACGTCGAGCAGGCTGTGTGGACTGGGGGGATGGGGGCACCTGCTGGACAGGCAGCATGTGTCGGAGTCCCTGTTGTCGGTGCTGTATGCACACGTCCAACTGTTGCAAGAGTAGTCCGTGGACCAGTCCATAAGTGTACGCAGTCCGCTGCGGGCGCAGTCTGGGCACGTTGGTTGGCCCGAGGTGCCGAGCTGCGTGTTGCGGCGAGCCGCACAGTACTGACAGCATTGGAATCGACACTGTAGGCAAGACCAGCGTCCTGGTAGAGGCGGGAGCGCATGCTCGTTTGTGCCTGGGTCGTCTGGGTGGGGTCGAGGGCGATCCCACAAGGGCCAGACGTCAGCAAACCAGGATTGGCCTGTAGTGCGGACAACCTCGGCGGGGAGGCGAGCGTCCTCGGCATGGCACTCGATCCACTGGGGCCCCATGTCCGCTGGTACCATGACCGTGCGCCAGGTGTCGTCCGCTTTGACGTGGACTTGGGTCGGTGCCCAGAGCTTAGTAGTGGTGTCGCCGTGGTCGTGGTGGAGGATGACCCAGCCGTCCCGCCCCGCCACCGCAGGGTTAATGACGCGATGGCCCATGACTGTCGTCCCCCACGGTAAGTAGGCGCCGTCGTGGTGATCACCAGGGTCAAGCCAGACCTCGATGCCAGGGGCATTGACACGGGCCCGCACATCACGGACGTGGTAGGCGAGGACGTGGTAGGCAGTCGGCTCCTCTT
Organism: Prorocentrum cordatum; assembly: GCA_963575745.1. Taxonomy (NCBI): domain Eukaryota; class Dinophyceae; order Prorocentrales; family Prorocentraceae; genus Prorocentrum; species Prorocentrum cordatum. The sequence goes on from CAUYUJ010004484.1 coordinate 14,598, forward strand.
CCGTCTCAATGTGCTCCCACGTCTCGATGCCACTGTTGTCTGAGGTGGAGTTTCCGCCACTCTGTCGTGACGAACGAGAGGCGGATCGCCGTGGGCGGGCGTGGCCTCGGGCGAGGGCGGCGGCCGCGCTGATGAGGGAAGGCGTACGGCGTTCGTCGGCTCCTGATGTCGTCGATGAGCGGTCTGGACTGTGCGCCAGGGCTGTGCCTGACTTGTGAGTGCGCGGTGGGCCAGACGCGGCCCCAGGGCTGGAGCCGCTGGGGCGCGACTCGCGTGCGTCAGGATGCCCCCGCACGGGGACGGCTTGCAAGCCAGTGTACACCAGGTCGATGAGTGGTTTCGGGTCCAGCTGGAGCTTGCGAAGCGAGACGCGTGGGCGGGGCTGGTTAGGGTCGTCCCTGGTGGCTGCTTCAGTGTCGTAGTGCTGTTTGGCCCATTCGCGCTGCCTCTGGCGAGTATAGTGCCTGCGGCGGTGGCCACGCTGCCGCGATGACTGGTCTGCGCCTGGTGCTAGCTTCCTGGTCGTGAGCTTCAGCCGCCTCACGGAGATCTGGATGATCGTAGCCAGCGATGTGAAGGGCGTGCGCGCAGTCGCCCATGCCATAGGCGTGTGGTAGGGCACGGCACCTGGAAGCAGCTTCTGTGGGGGCGCACCAGTCCATGCGGATGAGGAGGCTCAGGACCCGAGGGTAAATGAGACGCGCTCCGTGGGCCTCCCCTTTCACGACGTTGTGCCTGTTTTCCCCGCGCGGTGGTTGGGTGGCCTCGCACATCCAGAGTGCGATGGGTCCCCACGCGAGGGTGTCGTCTTCGAGACTGTAGGGCGGGTGGGGCGGCATTGCGTACCACGCGGCCAGCGAAGGGTGCACGCTCACGTACGTGCGGCCAACGTTGGTGCCAGTTCGACCCTTCGCTTCACGGCGGGGACCTGGCAAGAGGTGCCCTCCGCTGGCAGCAAGACGGGCCGCAAGGTCGCCGCGGGTCCCATGCCAGAAGACAGTGGGCGCGTCGGTGGTGGGTTGGCGGAGGTCCCACGTGAGGTAGGGGAAGATTGTCTCGCCTGAGTTCCCGCCCGAGTCTTCCAGCACCCAAGTGAGGCGGTTCGGGGGCCTCTGCATGATGTCAGTCCACGGCCCCAGCGCTTGGAGTGTTAGATCATGGGTAAATCGAGGATGGTCGTGGAGTCGCAGAGCGTCTTTGATGTCCTCTGTAGACACGCCACTGTTACCAAGCGCAAAGCCGTTTTGGTACAGGGCGTTGAGGATGCTCTTCGGCGGCACGGGGACCGCTGGGTCGCGCTGGATAGTGTTGCGTAAGTTGCGTGTCGGTGGCTTGAGGGCTGTGTAAGGCATACCAGGGCCTGAAGGCGCCTGGGGCCTGGCGGGTGATGCATAGCGTGCTCGCCGTCGTGGTGGTTGGGTGTCCGCGTCGGGAGAGGAACCACGAGCATCAGCATGTCGGAAGATGGACCACGGGCTAACGTGGGTGCACTCACGTGTTTCCCTTGCCTCGGTGTCGCTGCCGTGTGCTGTGGCATCTTCATTAGTCGGTAGGTTACCGTATGCCGCGCCGCTTTTGGAGCCGTCTCGCGGGGACGGGCTGGTCGATCTTGGTGTGACAGACGAGGCTCGCGATACGGCGGCAGTGACTTCGACGATGGCGGCGGTGGTGGCGGTGGTGACATCGGCGACTGCGGCGGCAACTGCTGCGGCGTAGTGTTCCTGCAGCAGCGGATGTCGGAGTGAGTGCACGTGCTGGTCGTCGTGTTCGTCGGCAAGCGTGCACGGCATTGTGTATGTGGCCTCATCGCGCGGCCTCCTGCTCGGTTGGCAACAGCGGAGGCACCACTGGGCTGTGGATGAGTCCAGGGCCCGCGCACAGATGCGGGCTCCTACGTGTCCGACGGCTCCTTGAGCAAGAAGTTTGGCGCCGACGAGTAGAAGACCGCACACAACTCCGCCCGTGGCAATAGCCCCGAGTTTGCCGCTGGCCCATTTCAGGACACCCCCGAGGCCGACCCCGACTGCGCTGGCTCCGCCCGAGACGCTATCTCTGAGTTTGACGCTGGTCCACTTGAGAGTGGCCCACAATGCGGACGTGACGTTGTATGTCGTTGTGCGTCGGGATGTGGTGGGCACAGATGGGCCTGGTGCCGCCGCTTCACGTCGTCGTCGTTGTCGGTAGCTGGGGTCTCGGCTCGGTGTCGGCAAGTACCCATCGATCTGGTCCTTGTACGGCATTGCTATCACGATGGCGTACGTGGCCACAAAGAGGCAGATGAGGCAGCCACAGTGTCGTGATGCCGCTGCGCTGTGCTGGGGCTCGTGGGAACCGCTGGCATCTGGGTACTCGTCATCGATGGGGTCGTTGTCGATGTCGGCCTGCCAGTGGTCAATGACACTGGGGTTGGAGTCAGTCACGTTAACACGGCAGACAGAGGTGCGGGGCGTGGTGCTGCCACCTGCGGTCTGGGGATGTCCAGGTCCAGCCAGTGCTGCAGCGGGGCTGAAGCCGCCACTGCGCGGGCTGGCATGAGCTGGCGATGCAGTGGCATGGCTTGTCGCGTCGGCGGCAGTGGCGCCTTCAGCGTCGTTGAGCTGTGCGCAGGGGTCGGCCTGGGCCGAGTTGTTGGGCGGACTGCTGTGCGACGAGGTGTGCCCTAGGTGGGGTTCACTGTCGCGGTCACGCTGGGCCGTGTCGCCTGGTGGTGTCGTGCCGTCGCGATCCTGGGTTTCCATGTCGTCCTGGCTATCGTCCACATGGACCGAGCCCAGGGATATGTTGCTGATATCGTCCGACGCGTGGAACGAGTCCAGGGGTGTGTCGCTGATGTCGCTGGCCGCGATGTGCTGGAGCAGCCATGATACGGGGTCGTCTGCGGCCTGATCACCCGTGGCGTGCTGGGCGAGGCCAGCTGGCGGTGGTGGGTTAAGCGGTTCCATCGGTGCCGCGGCGAGCTCCGCCTCGACAAGCGGCTGCATGTCTGTCGGGTGGTGCAGGATCGCATCAGCGAGGTACGCCAGGGCGTCTTGGTCGGGTGGGGGAAGGCCTCTTGGTAGTAAGGCGTGGGCCCGTGAGAGGTATGGCGGCAAAGGTGCCGCGAAAGCTTCAGGGCCGACAAGCTGGGCACGAGCACCCTGGTATTCCAGAAGGAGGCCAAAGTAGCGGGTGGAATACTCGCGGCTGCCCTGGATACGAGTGAGGTTGCGGTTTGTGCGCTGTCTGTCGGGGCCCGCTCTATACCAGATGTCCTCGCACATGTCGAACGCGGTGAGCTGGCGCAGGGCGTCGGTTGTGTCCTCAGAGTCCTCCTGGAAGAGGTGATCGTACTGTGGCAGATGAAGCGTCGCCAGGATGTACGGGACGCAGTCCTCGAGCCATGCCCAGAACACGTCCTGGTGGTCCTCACCTGGTGCCCACGCCGCAGCGCACGGTATGAGCCGGGCGCGGATCATCATCAGGTGCCAGAAAGCGGGGTCCTCCTCGGGTTCGCCCCTAGCGCACAGGGGGGGGGTGAGACCCGTGGGGCTATAGCGGGACACGACAGCGGGGCTGAAGCCGCCACTGCGTGCCTGGCCTGTATCAACGTCCCCGTCAAGGATCCGCTGCACCACGGTCGAGGCCACGCTGGGGGTGGATTTCGATGCATGTGTCGTAGTTGACAAGGGCGTGCATGCGCTCACGATGGCGCCCAGCGGTCCGTTGCCGCACGGACCCGCGGCGGCGGTGCTGTTCACGATCGGGTCCAAAATGGTGCAGTGATCGTACTTGTAGATGCTGTCATCGTAAAGGTAGAAGAGAGTCCCACGTTCAGCATGTCGCAGGAAAACCTCACCTCCATGCTGGGGCGCACCGCCTGAAGACGGGTGTGCTCCAGCGAGCGAGGGGAGGGCCAGGCTGCAGGCAAGGCGCCACATGATGGCGAGGCCTGGCGGGCGGCGCGAGCGATGAGCCAAAAGCTGCATGTCAGCACGCATCCTCAGATACCCCTGCATGCTCATGTACATTGCAACAATCACGCCCCCTGCAAGATGACGGGTGTCCCTACACCAGATAGCTTGCGCGTGCTGCTGCCAAAACTGACATGATATGACAAGAAAGAGATACGACGCGAAGAGAGAAGAGATGCCTCTGAAGGCGCTTCCTCGGAGGGCTGAGGCAGGCTCTCTGAGGCACCTTCAATAGGGTTCCTGGGTGACCCGACCCTTGTCTTTGCCTTTGTCAGCCCCTGGGGGCCCCGTCCCTGGGGTGACCTGGCCTGGCTGGTCGATCCACCCGCAGACAACCACGGGATCGGCAACTGATGCAGCTTCCTCCTTCTTAGTTTCGAGAGTGGCCACCTGTGGCAGGTGGATGGTGCCCCCCGTGAGGTGCCCGAGGAGGGCCTGGATGTCGCCACGCAGTGCAGCGGCTTCGGCGGTTGCCGTCTGTTGCTGGGTGACGACGGTGGCAAGCCCCCGTTCCAAACCTGAGACGTGCTCCGTGAGTGTGGCCTGGGAGGAGAGAACGCCCGCAAGCTGAACCTGCATGTTATCCACCGTGTTGGCAAGCAGCTCGTGCTGTTGTTCCATGTGTTGGATGCGGGTCGTGGCGGCATCTGGCAGTTTAGGGGCCGATGCGAAGCGTTCGCCGAAGGTGTTGAGTTCGTGGGAAGCCACGCTGTATTCATCACCTGATGAGAGGATCTCGACGTCGTCAGCGTCGCCTGGTACTTCGGCGGCTGTGGCAGCGTCCCCTTCGGTGTGGCCCCCACCTTCAGCCGCCACCGTGCCAAGCTGCGGGTCATGACCACCTGATCCTTGGACGGCCGTCTGCTCGGCAGCTCCGTCCGTGCCGTGCGGGGGTGCAGAGGAGCTGCGGCCTGGGGCGCCGTGTGATCTTGCGTGCGGCGTGGCGTCGCGTTTCCCACTGGAGGATCGGTGGCGCTTGGCTAAAGGCTCCTCCTTGGGGATCAGGAGCGGTGCGACGCCCTTGCCTTTGGGCGTGGCAGTCATGAGGTCGTGGAGGTAAGGGCTCTGGGCCGCTTTGGTGAGGAGTGTGCCAGTGGCGGGGCTGAAGCCGCCACCACGGGCTGGCGGCGTCACAGGCTCTGTGATGGTGGTAGGCGTGACGATGGTAACGTTGTCCCTCTTCGGCACCACCTCAGCCAGCGGGGCCTCGGTGATGCTCCACGGGATGGGGCACCCTGCGACCTGTACCGTATATGTGAGTGGGGGACGATGGGCGCGCACTAAGGCAAACTGAGCCGAAGTGGCTGGGTCCCAGGCGGTGTGGTAGACCTCACAGTCCCATTTAACGGACGGGCCCGTGAGAGTCTTGGCGAGCTGGGTCAGCGTGGCGTGGCGTGCCGCAATGCCAGTGATGCGGTAGCGCGTCTTGGCGAGGGTGGCTTCGCAGCCGCGGATGCTGACGGCAGCAGCCTTGGCGGCGTCTGACCCTCGTGAAACACGGATCCCCAATAAGCCTGACTTGCCGTGCCTGACGACTCCCAGGGCCTTGAAATCCACCGACTTCTGGAACGCATCTGCCATCGTGATGGGCTGGTCCTCAGGGAACCACACGGTCTGGTACTTGTCTGCAGTGGGCTCGTCTGCACCTACGTTGCTGAGGTCGTAGGTGGCGCCGAGTTGCCCTGAACCCGCCAAGACCTTGTCGACCGCTTGAAGACTGACGCCGAAGGTGGCAGCCAGGGACCTCTTTCCGACGCCCGATCCAAACCTGCCTAGGCTTTTGCAGGGTTCGAGGATGGTGACGGCTTTAAAGTTGCCGTGGAAGAGGGCCTTGAAGGTGTCCTGGAGCTGACTATCGAGCTCCTGGCGGCGAGCGTCTTTCTTGGACTCCCTGTGCTTTTGGTTTTGGCGCGCCTTGTCCTGTGGAGCGGAGTCCCCTCGGAAAGGACCCTTGGCGCGTGGACCACCGTTCACGGGGGCACCTCCCGAGAACTGGTCCTCGAAGGCCTGATGCATGGAGGGGACTGCGGCGATGGCCTCGGTTTCATGTATGGTCGCCCGAATCCAGCATACGTGGTCGGCAGGGTCGATGGTGGCGACGGCTACTTTTTCCGTGCAGGCGACTTCCTTGGTGCCCAGCTGGTACACGGTCACGGGGACGTGCGTGTGGACCACTTTGGGCGCCTTGGGGTGACGCTTCAGCACGGGGACGGCGAGCTCGGTACCGACGTAGTTATCGTTTTTTGGGCCCATGACAGCAATCGCAAGCTGACCCGTGGTACGCTTACCCTGCTCGAGGTGGTGTTGCAGCAGCCGTTCACCGCTCTCGTAGTCGTGGAGGCTGATACTGGGCTTGTACGTCTTGCCGTCGTCAGGTGATGTGGGTTCGGCGAGGACTGGGACCTTCCAAAAGGCCGGGTCCAAGGCAATGAATTGGGTGTCCGCAGCCTGAAGACGTGCGGACCCAGCTGGTGGGTGTGATGTGTCACCGCCAATGCGCTTAGGCTTGCTGCGCTGGTGGTGATCCAGCGTGTAGCTGATCTGGTTGGCGGCGCACATGCGGATCAAGGCACTGCCGAGCTTCTTCGTGTTGGTCTTGTGCATGTCGTACGTGGCCTGGAGCTCATCCGCGTTCAGCTCGGCAAGCCCGTTGTATGCGGCCGTGGGGCGGTCAGACCCCGCTTGCTTGAAAGCTGCGATGCAGTCCTGCTTGCGTTGGAGGAGAGACCCTTCAGCAGCAGGACGTGAGCTCGGGGGCTGCTTGGAAGAGCGACGGCGCTCCGGCTTACTGGGGGCCATTGCTGCGGGCGCTCTGGTGGGGAGAGGTGACGCGAATCAGTAGGGTCCTGCTGGGGCCCCTCCGGTCTCGCGAGGCCTGGGAGTCTGGCTCCGAGGCGGGGCGCTTCGCGTCGCGGCTGCGGTCTGAGTGCTGGGCACTCTCGAGCCGAGACTAGCGAGAAGAGAGAGAGAGAGAGAGAGAGAGAGAGAAGGAAGAGAAGAGAGAGAGCGAGGGAGAGAGAGAGAGAGAGAGGGAGAGTGAGAGAGAGAGGAGAGAGCAGAGAGAGAATAGAGAGAAGAGAGAGAGGAGAGAGATAAAGAGAGAGAGAGAGAGAGGCAGAGATAGAGGCAGAGAGAGAGAGGCACAGAGAGAGAGGCAGAGAGAGAGAGAGGCAGAGAGACAGAGGCAGAGAGAGAGGCAGAGAGAGAGAGAGAGAGGCAGGGAAAGAGAGGCAGAGACAGAGAGAGGGCAGAGAGAGAGAGAGACAGAGAGAGGAGAGAGAGCAGAGAGAGAGGCAGCTCAGTCACACTTAAATCCAGATTCGTCCTCACCGAGTCCCACCACCAAGGGAGCGCCAGCAAGGAGATGCACATATGGGGATCCCCACGCAGTGAATATTTTTTGTCCGCGCAGCTGGGCGATGCCCCGACGCCCGCGCCGCTCGGCGTCTCTCTCGGCAGGCCGTCCGCAACTGTCAACGTCATCGTGGATGGGCCGAGCGCCGCCGCTGGACAAATTCGCGACGGAGCGCTGGCGAGCGGGGCGCGCGGCCTCCGCCGGGGCACGCCGTCCGCCGCCCGATTGGCGAGAAGTCGGGCAGGAAAAACAGTTGCGCTCGCGGCCGCCGATGAACCGACGCTTGTGGACATCAAAGAACTAGCCAAAAGCGCGTCCCAGCTCGGCGAGAGCCGCGCCTCCTTCGTCGGCGGCGGCCGCGTCCGCGATGGCGCAGCCAGGCGACATTTACAAGCAAGCCGCGGCGCGCCTGCCATCGGATTCCGACAAACGGGAGGCGATTGCACAGGAGACGGCGGAATTTCTGGGCCAGTTGGTTTCGCGTTTTCTGTTGTTGCTTGCCGGCAGCCGCGGCGGGCCGGCTGGCGCTCTCGGCGTGGGAGGCAGACGACATCGTCGCAGAGGGCGCCGGGATGCCGCCCGCCGCACTCTGCCCCCAATGCCAGCGAGATTACGCCGCCGCGTGCCCCGAGGCCCGAGGTCGTCGTCGGTCCGCGCGCGTCGGCATGACAATAGCCGCGGCGCAAGGGTTGGCGCCCGGATGCGGCTCTGGGGGCGTGCGCCGCGCCCGCCGCGCATGACGGACTCGACGCGCTCGCGCGGCCTTTCGCCTGGGGCCACGTCGCCACATCCGATTTTGCTTGGTAGCTGGTCGATTCTCCCCCCCAGCAGGACCATGCGCGCCGCTGGAATATTTCGGGGGCGATCCTGCGGACAGCCGCGCAGAGGCTGAATTGCGGCGCGGCAGAACCAGGCCACATGCCGCCAGGCGCGCAGCCGCCAGCGCCCACAGGTGTTCGGTTTGCTGGCCATGCCGCAGCCCATTGCATTGAGGCCTGGCGCGACGCCGTCTGGGGCAGCCATCGCTCGCGCGGTTGCCGTTGAGCGGCCAATCGAAGAATCCTGGGCCAACGCAAAGGCGGGACAGTGCCTCGCTCCATGCCAGTCGGTTCGCGGCTTTCAGTCAGGACGGCAGCGGCTGGGCGCGCGAGCAGAGGTTTTTCCACGGGCAAGGAATGGAACCCCTCCGGCTGCGCCGCAGCCCGCGGGGTCGAAGTCTCTGGGCAGAGTGAAGTTAGCGTTCGAGCCGACGCGCGCCGCCTCCCACCCAAGCGCAGTAGAAACAAAGCCAGCGCAACTGGATCTTCGGACTGCTGCCGGGCAGAGATGTCTTGCGGCGGAGAATCAGGCGCCCGCCGTGCCATCGAACCTCGGCGTGCACTTGCTGGGTCGAGCGCGGGGCCTGGGCGCGCGGCGCGAGCTGCGCCCCCCCGGGGGCGCCGAAGTCGGGGGCGACGCGCGGTGGCCGCACAGCCAATGACCGATCGCGCGGCGAACTACCCAATGCGCGCCGAGATGCCAGGCAGTTTCTCATCCTGCGGCCCGGCGGTTCCCGGCAGGAACCTCGGGCCGCGACGCGAGAAACGCGTTGGCCATTGGGGGCCAAGCCGTTGGAGGGCGCGGGCGGCCGAGCTCCCGCGGCCGATGCGCGCCTGCCTCGGCAATTTGTTTTGCTGGGTGGGGGCGGTTGCCGCCGCCGCCGCCTGGCTAGCCGCGCGCTCGAAGCAACCGTCTTCGCCATTCGACGGGCGAGCAGGCCAGTCCGCACGTCGAGGGGCCAACTCTACGCGATGATGGCACATGTGCATGCCACGCTGCTGCCAGGTGCGATTGCCTTCGAGTGGTCTGCGGCCGTCCAGCTGCAGTGGCGCGAGCCTTTTTAGGGCGCGGGGCGTGAAGGCTCCAGGGCGCGCGCGCGCGAGTCTAGCGCCGCTCCGATGCTCGGGCGCAGGAGTTGCTAGACCAGCGCAACGGCGCGGGCCCCTGCCGCATGCCCGCGAGGCGGCGGCCCAGCGCGGCAATGTTCCTCCGGCGCCCGAACGCGGCGCGCGTGGATTTTGCAGATCGCTGCGTCGACGCGTGGGCTCGGCCGGCTGCGGCGCTGGTGGTTTTTTTCCAGCAGGTTCCTCTTGCGCGCAGAAAGATTTCGCTGCGCCGTCGGGCGCCCTCGCGCGTTCGCCGTCGCGGCGGGCGCGCGCGAGCGCGTGTCCGAGCGTCCGCGCTCGGGCCGCTGGCTGCGTCGGCGCGCAAAACAAGTCAGTGGTTCGCTTTCTCTGGGTGCCCGTCGGGCCGGGAGGTGGCGGTTGGCAGAATATGCGCTTTGGACGAAGATCAACGCGGCTGGGCTCAGGGGCGGCCAAACCGACCCCTACCAAACCATGCCTTTTTTTCAAAGAAGGCGGAAGTGCGCAAACACAGGGAGCGAATGAGATCCTTCCTGAGAGTCGCTCTCGCAAGACCGGGTCGCGGTCCCAGGGGCATGCGGAGAGACAACTAAATCGAGACGTTTTGGAAACCACTGCGCCAGTCAAGCGCTTCGGGGACGAACATAAACGAAAGCGCCAGCGCGGGCAGAAGTCGCGACGACGGGTCGGCAGAAAGAACGACGCAAGATAAGGAGCACGGCCCAAGGGCAGTCATCGGGGAACGTCAACGGCGCATGAAATCCACTCGCTGCCTTCGAATGGCGCGACCACCGGTGGCCGGCCAGAGCGACGCGTCTGCGCTGGCACGGGCGTTTATCATTCAAAATATCCTGCCTCGGCCCTGCGCTGCGTAGCGCAACTCTTTCTTAATGCGAATCAGAGCTCCAAGGTGCGCACATGATGTCGGTGAGCCGAAACGCGCGCTGAACCTGGGCGGCTAGGAAATAAACGCAACCACCCCCAAAACGAACATATCCCAACGAAGCAGTCGCATGCTTTGCGCGCGGTGAAGTACGACCGCCAGGGTTTGAACAGTCTTACAACACATACCTGGCAAACTTTGAACGATTTCTCAAAAGTGATCGGCACACTCACGACACCAGAATTACAAATAAATCGTTTCGCTACTTCGGGAATTTGACAAAGGAACACCACGCCTTTTGTATATGGACGAGCAAGTGAAACGTCACCCACCCTGACGTACGCATGCGCGTGCAGGGATGGCGAATCGAGCCAATGATGGCCCAAAGAGACGGTCCTCCTGTGGAGGGGTTTTGCCAGCGCGTGCCCGCTACATATCAGGAGCCTCGAAAGTGCACAAACAGACATATCATAGGATCCACACTTGGCTCTATCACAGAGCGCCCATGTCTGCATTGGCAAGTATGGCTCCGGTGCCGAGCCAGGCGCATGAGTACGCACGTGCTGCACGACCAGGCTCACGCGCCCCATGGAGGCTGCGGCCGTTTCAAGGCATTGGCCACGCATCCCCACAGACGCAACACAGTACGTTGCACATGTTGAGGCAATGAGTTGCAAATACTGGGATAGTATGCCTGGGTGCAACATGCCAGCACATGCCGCACAAACCACACGTGCAACCCCCATCCCTCCATTTCCGCCTGATATCCCGTCCACATATTTTATATATCCTTCCCTCCCCTGCCGCCCCCGTTCTTCCCCCCCCTCCCCACCCTCTCTCAACTTCCCCCTCCTCCGCCCCCCTCCTCCTCGACCCCTGGCCCAGACCCCGGATGGATCTCCAGACAGCCCAGAGCCAAAAAGCATTTTGAATCTTGGATTTGGGCCCTCTTGGGGGGTAAGTAGATTTTATTAAAGCCGTATTAGCGAGTTCTCGGCGACACGGGCCCCCTCCGGCTTCGGGCGGGTTTCAGGAAGTCCCGGAGAATGCCCCCACAGGGCATCAAGTGGACCCCGAGACATTCCTGAATCAGGATGCAGCGCGCGTCCTACCTTTGGACTTTCTTGGGGTCCAGGCGGGGCTCTCCCGAGGTCCTCTTGTGGGCCTCACGGGGCCCACTTGGGGCTCCCTTGAGCCCTCAGGCAGGCTTCCAGAAATTGTTGGCGCTCCGCGTATCCCCACCAGCCCGTCCAAAAAATCACCAGGCGACTTGCCCTGATCATCAGGAGGAGCGATGAGGGCGAAGGGATGAGCCAGGAAGGAGGGGTGATATACAATAGCAGTCGAATACGAGAGTGGTCATGGACAGCAGTGTTCATATACGCAAGTGGTCGTGCACAAGAGGCCCTCTTGGGTATCTCTTGGGCCCCCTTGGGGCTCTCGTGGGGCTCGCCGAGGGCCGTCTTGAGGCCCTCTAGGGGCCCTCCTGGGGCATTGCCCGGGACCTCCAGGGCCTTCCAGTGCGATCTGGAGGGCTTCAAGCGGGCTCAAGACGGTTCCAAGAGAGTTTCAAAGTTTGTCAATATATTTGAAATTTGGAGGCACTCCTGAGGCTCTCTTGGAGCCCTCTTGAGGCCCTTCGAGATTGCATTGGAAGGCCTGGAGGGCCCCGAGAGGGCCCCCCCGAGGGCCCCCGACCAGGAAACCTCCGGGGGGGGGCCGTCACGGTAGCCTCCGGTTTGGGCGCCCCCTCGTCACGGAAGCCTCCGGTTTAGGCTGCGCCCGGGGCCCCCCCGAGCTCGTCACGGAAGCCTCTGGTTTAGGCGCAAGTCGGGAAACAAGACAGACGGGCGGGGGTCCCGGGGGGGGTCGTCACGGAAGCCTCCGGTTTGGGGCGCGCCCAAATGATGCCCTACCGCGACGAGCTCCGGGTCTACACTTTCGAAATTTTCATTCGGGGATCCGCCCCGGGCGAGCCCCAGAAGACAGTCGCGCGGCCCCCGCCAGCCGCGCGAGTGCAGTTTGGGCCTCGCTGGGGGGCGGAGGGCGAGGTTTTGTCGCAGGTGCCGCGGGAGCCCAGGCCGGCTGGTCTTTCCCGATCTTCTCCCCGTTACTCCGCCGCCATCCTCTCCTCCTTCTTTACTCTTTCGTGTCTCTCTCTCCCTCGCCGTCCCCTCGCCACTCTTCCCTTGCTCTTCACTTTGGCCTCTCGCCATCTCCCTCTCTCCATTCTGTCCACTTCTCCGCTGTCCTCACAACATCCCCACCTTCTCTGTCTCTCCTCCTTGCCCTCTTTTCCTCCCCCCGCTTTCCTCGCTTTTCCTCGCCCCCTCCCTCCCTAGTGCCCCTCCCCTCTCATCCCTCCCCCCTCGCATTAGCTCCCCTCGCCCGCATCGCCCTTGCCCTCGTTTCTTCCTCTCCCCCCCTGCCTCCGGCATTCCTTCCCTCCCCCGCTCCCCCCGTATCTCTCCTACCTCCTCTGGCTCCCCTCCCACGCCCCCCTCCCTGTGTGCGCCTTTCGCCCTGTCTCCCTTCCCCCCCTTCTCTCCCCTCCCCCCTCCCCCCCCCCCGGGGCCCACCCGCAGCCCCCTCGAACCCATTGAGGGCCCCAAAGAACGCCCCAGAGGGCACCCATCAGAAGGGGTCCAAATACATGTTTGGAGGGCCCGCATCAGGATGCATGGTGCAACATGAGTTTGGGCCGTTGCGTGGGCCACGCCGGTGCCCTCTTGGAGCCGTCTCGGGCCGCGCTGGGGCTGTCCTGAAGCCCCGAGGATGCCCCGAGAGAACCCCGAGAGAGTCCCAAGGAGGCTCCTGCAAGCGACATTTGCACGCACATTTTTACGTCGTATTGTTTCCGCGTGCTCCCTTGAAGCAAGAGGGTGAGGTTTTCCTCGATGCGGCATGCATTGCCGTTTGCCCCACGGCGCGGCGTCGTGCTCAACGGCGACGTCCCCCGCCATGCCATTGCGGTTGCATGATGCACCGTGCGCTTTGACCTGGGGCCCACTGGGGGTAGGCCTGGAGCCCTCTCGGAGCTCTTTTGGGGGCCTCAGAAGACCTTTTTTCGGAGCCTCGCTGCGGCTTCGGGGGGGGGGGGGGGGCTCGCCCAGCTCGCTCGAGGGAAACCGCGAGCTCCGGAGTCCGGCCGCCAGCATCAATCGTCTGGCAACCCCCGCATATCCTAACATTCTCGGTAACCTAGGAAAGCGGGGCCCTGGGCGTCAGCCGAAATCGACGGCGAGTTGTTGCCAAATCCTTGCAATTTCCGCGAGGGGCCACTGTCGAGCATTGATTCTGAGACAACACAAAACGCACGCGAGTGGTTAAGATGATCGAGTCAACAGTAGCACCGAAAAGTGTCAGCGGGCAATCATATGTTTCCTCTAGTTGCGAAGCCGCTCGCGCCTCAAGATGCAGATGCGGTGGTGCCGCATCTGAAAACACTGTAGACGCACGCGCAAGAATGGCAGCGATGCTCTCATTGCTCCTTCGCCAACTCCGCCAAACAAGCACGCATTCCGACTCGATCGAGGAAGCTGCGCGGCACACTTGCTGCACTTCATGACTTCTGTTTGCGAATTCCTTCTGGGCGGCGCCGGTCGTGCCCCGAGAGCGCTTCGCGCGTTGGCAATTCGTTTTGCTCGAGTCTGCAGCCAACGCACGCGCGGACCGCATTGACTTCGAAAACGCAAAACTCGTTACGCAAGGGCACGGTTTGCTAGGGGTCGGTTTGGCCGCGCCCGATGGGCGCGCTCGCCGTCGCCCCCGCGCGCCGCAAGCGCACGACGCCGACGGAGTATGGTGGGCACTGCTGGCCGAGCTTTCATCCGAGGCCAGGCGCCCGCCTTGCCATCGAACCCCAGCGCGCAGCATTTGGGTCGAACCCTGGGCCCTGGCGCGTTTGATTAGCTGCAACCAAGCGGGAAGCCGAGATTGCTTGCGGCGTGCGTTGGCCATGCAGCCACTAAATGAGCTCGCGTCGGTTGCTGCGAAATGCGCGCGGCGCGGCCAGCAGCCTCGGCCCGCAGAAAGTGACGCGTTCCTTCGCGGCGCACGCCGGGCGTCTTGCGCGCGCAGAGCCCGGTCCGAGACACAGTTTTACGGGGGCGGGGGGAGTCGGAGAAGCCAGTGGGGGCCATGCCTCCAGTGCAAGCGCCCGTTCAGCACTGTTCCAAGATGATTTCTGATAGCTGATAGCTGAGAACTCGCCGCGAGAGCCGGCAGGTCTGGGACCTGCCCCGCCCTTGTTGGTTATCGGCGACCCCCCTCCAATAAATGCCAAATAATACCAAATATTCGCGCTAAATATTGTTTCAACCACGCAACCTTGGTGAAGCCTCAGGTCTCCTTCTGTTTTCCAGCATGTCGCGTGGTCGGACATGTTCAAAACCATTTCGCTATCCTTGAGTTTTGAGTGTTCCCCGCGAAGATTTTGAAGCTTTCCGTGAGGGCTGGGTGTTCCCAACGAGTATTTTGAACACCGGTGTGCCCTCCGCGTTGTTTCCCATCGTGATTTTCACATTAATTTCATTGTCCCTGGGTGCGTGGCTGAAGTGAGATTCCGCGGTGCGGATTCGTGTTGTTGTTGTTTGTTGTTGTTGTTGAACATTATTTATTCTAAAGAATAATTATTGTTGGGCCCCCTGGTGCGCGCCCCCCCTGCGCCGCCTAGGCCGCAGCTACATTTTCATCATTTTCGTGAGGAAGCCTCAGAAAAGAGGGTGTGTACAGGATCCGGTTGTTTTGTTGTAATCCGCTTTCCCTTGCAAAAAACAATAGAAAATGACATTTCTTGTTCTAATATAATCAAATTTTTTTCAAGAATCCCTTGCAAAAAATAAGGTAAAGTGGACATTCGCGCGCGCAAGACGAAATCCTTCCAAAACCTTAGTGTTCGCAGCGATTTTAACATAAAAACATCAAAAAACCAATGGTTTTTCAACAAAAAAATTGTCAAAATCTCATCCCGCGCGCTCTTGCGGATTCGTAGGAAACCCAACACTTTTTAAACATTTCTGTCAAACGGGCTTTTGCGAGCAACTTTTTCGAACTTCTGCGACAACGGTTGCGCACCTGCCAGGGCCATCATCCCTGTCAAATAATACCATGCGGGACACATTCGTTTTTTCTTCGCGCGCGCACGCCGAAATCTCCAAAAACCATTGGGCTTCTTAAGAATTTTACACCGCGCATCATAAAATCACACGAATCGCACCGTAGGTCCTCGAAAAACACTTGCACGACTTTTCAAAATTTCTACCCGCGCGCGCTGTCCGAATCCTAAAAAAACCAATGGTTTTCCAACATTTATGTTACATGAGCTCGCG
This sequence comes from Prorocentrum cordatum, assembly GCA_963575745.1. Lineage (NCBI taxonomy): Eukaryota > Dinophyceae > Prorocentrales > Prorocentraceae > Prorocentrum > Prorocentrum cordatum. The sequence continues at coordinate 30,020 of CAUYUJ010004484.1, forward strand.
CGAGCTACTTTCGCACGCTCTTGCAACGGGGTTCGCGCGCCTGCCAGGGGCCACAATCCCTTGCGGTTGCGTCCTGGCGGTATTGGCGCCCTCGCACGCACGGGCGATGTATCCGTGAGGAGGCGCATCGGCACCATGCTTGGACACTTGGCCCCTGATGTATTTCTGCCAGGAGCCCAGCTGGCAGCATTGCGCCCCATCCGTGCCATCAGGGACGGGCGTATGCCAGAAGATGACGAGCACACGAACTCGTCTCTTTAGAGCCGCGGCGGGGAAAAGACGGTGGGTGGGCGTGCAAGCGCCGTTCCCGCCCCTCCTCTCTCTTCTCTCCTTTCCTCCTTGTCCTGCTCCTCCTCCTCCTCCTCCTCCGGCGGGGGGCGTGAGGATCCGGCATCGCTCACAACCATCGGGACAACCATCGGGACAACCATCGGAACAACCATCGGGACAACCATCGGGACAATCATCGGGACAGTCATCGGGACAACGATCGGGACAAGCACAACCATCAGGACAACCATCGGGACAATCATCGGGACAACGATCGGGACAACCACAACCATCAGGACAACCATCGGGACAACCATCGAGACAACCATCGGGACAACCATATCCTCTCTCTCTTGTGTATTCCCACATCCCTCAGGAATTTGCCCTAAAGATGTGATCAACTATCTTGCGAGTACGTATCATGTGTATCATGTGTATCATGTACCATATGCATCATATGCAACAGATGTTCTGTGGAAGGCTTAACAACTTCTGTGGGTTGGCACTTAACAACTTCTGTGGGTGTACGAACGTAGGCTTAACAACTTCTGTGGGTGTGTACTCCACGCCAGTGTAGTAGCCACGGTCGTCCGCAGGCCACGAAGTGGAGTGTCCGAACGTCATAGGGCGGGAAGCTGGGTGTGGGTGGTGGCGAAGAGTCGTGTGGATATTTGGTAGAGCTTGCACTGCCCCCCCACAAAGTGGGGGTATTGGCTGGCGTCGCATGAAAACCCTGGCACTGGTGAGAACACTGAGCGTTCGGGTAAAGTGATTGTTGTTGTTGTTGTTGTTGTTGTTGTTGTTGTTGTTGTTGTTGTTGTTGTTGTTTGTTGTCGTCGTCCCACCCGCAACCCGCCCCGCGACCCACCCGCGACCCACCCCGCGACCCACCCGCGACCCACCCGCGACCCACCCGCGACCCACCCGCGACCCACCCCGCGACCCACCCCGCGACCCACCCCGCGACCCACCCTGCGACCCACCCTGCGACCCACCCGCGACCCACCCGCGACCCACCCCGCGACCCACCCCGCGGCCCACCCCGCGACCCACCCGCGACCCACCCGCGACCCACCCCGCGACCCGCCCGCGGCCCACCCCGCGACCCACCCCGCGACCCGCCCGCGACCCACCCGCGACCCGCCCGCGACCCACCCGCGACTCACCCCGCGACCCACCCGCGACCCACCTTCGACCCAAACCACGTTCAAGGTACAAACCAACATTTTCGGCGCCTGCGGCGGCCTTTTTTTGGGCGAGAACACAACGCAGTTTTGTTCGTTGTCACAAAAACGCGGACCTGGGAACCTCTACCCCTGCCAGCCCCCCCGCTGGCGCCGCGGTTCGCCGCGGTGCCTGTGGTGGGGCGGGTTGGGTCGGTTGGGGGGTGCTGTTTGGGGTGGCTCGCCTCAGGTCTTCTGGACTTCGTTTCCTCGTCTTGTTCGTGTTTTCTTTGTCCACGTCTCCCTGCGGTGGGGGGAGGGTAAATATACCCCCGCGTCGCGCGCGCTGCCCCGAGGGCGCTTGTCGCCGAACGCGAGGCTGGCGCCCTCGGTGCGCGCGTCGCGGGCCGCCGTGGCGGCTTTTGTTTCGATGGGCGCCTGGTCGGTTGTCCTATGCGTCAGCGCGTGGTCCCAGCGCAGCCAGCGACGGGCGCTCAGTCGAGCGATAAGCCATGACGTTGTTTCATGAGGTCCGCGGCGTCCTGCCAGAGCTTTCACCCATGGTTACCTTTGCGTTGATCGAGTTGCTGCGGCGCCAGGACATAACGCATCTCAGAGATCTGCAGCTAGCGCGCGTCGATTGGTTCGAACCGGTGTCTGCCGCAGAAAGGGAACGAGGCGTCAGCCCTGACGCCCTGCGCGTAGCGCTGTCAGAGTTAATTAACGAAGCGAAGAAGCCATCTGCCGTCGTGCGCGGCGCAAAGGACGAACCTCCGCCTGCACCCGACGTGCATCAGCGCGAGTGCCGCAGCCGCAGTCGCCCTGCCAGGCGGCGAGCTGCCAAGTGCGATGAGCTTTCGGCGGCTTGCGGTGCTGTGCGGGACCTTGAGCTGGCCGTCAGCATAGCGCGCCAGTGCACCATCGAGCCGCGCGCGGGCCCCCGCCGTGAAGTCGAGGCCCTGCGGCAGGGCCTCGCCCAGCGAAGCTTCAGCGAATGTCGAATTCGGCTCGGGTCGCCGCGATTCTGGGCAGCTGCCCGAAAACGTGGCCCAGCGTAGTCAGCGCCTTCCGCTGCTGGGCGACTTTCGCCATGACCGTGCTCGGCTGCGACGCGGGGGAAGTGATTCCGCCGTCGCCCGAGGGCCTTGCATTGTGGAGCACATGCTTCCGTTGTAAAGGAACATTCGACAACTATATTTCGCACGTCAGATTAGTCTGCATCCTGTTGCGCGTCCCGCTGGACGCGCTGAGCGACCCGGCAGTCGAGCGCGCGGTTCGCGCGGTGCAAGCGCGAAACACTTGGCAGGCCAGGCCCAAGAAGTTTATTCGGGAGGCGCTCCTCACCAGATTACTGAAGCATCTCGAACGCCACCAATCGGGGCGCGAGCTGCAGATGCTTTTCTTGACGGCGTACATATTCCTGTTGCGATTGCCGTCGGAAGCACTGCCGATGCACGTCGCTCGGGACGGCGATCCGCCGCGGGCGGTCGAGCCGAAGAGCTGCCTACGCCTGCATGACGGCTCGATCTCGCTGACGTTGCTTTGGCGCAAGAATCGCGCCACGCCGCTCACGATGACGCGCACGTGCTGGTGCGCGCGCTGTCCATCAACGTGCCCCGTGCACGCGCTGGGGAAATTCTGCGCCGACAGCGCGGCCCAGCAGCCTTTTGCGGGTTTCCGCCCGGACGCTGTCCTATCGGCGTTGAGAGCGGCCCTGCAAGAGCTCGGGGTGCCGCGGCACGATGCCTATCGCACCCACGATTTTCGTCGGGGCCACGCCCAAGACATGGCGGTGCGTGGCTCGCGGCTGGCCGACATCCTTCGCGCCGGAGATTGGCGGTCCGCCGCCTTCCTGTCATATTTAGACAGGGATGCGCTTGAGGACAGCGCCGTCAGGGAAGCGCACGGCGGCGCTTCGTCCAGCGACGAAGACAAGGACTGAGGTGGCTGTGAGCCTATAGAACACCTTCGGCGAGAACAGCGTTGGGTTTTCCTCGCGCGCAGGTGCAGCAAGGGCCTTGGGTGTCGCTGCACCCGCGCGCTCCCGCGGGGAGCGGCGAGCGACGAGTGCGCCGCTCGCCCCCCCCCGCGGGCGCGTGCCTACCCAACGCGCAGCGCTCCCCGCGCTCTCCCCCAACCCTCGGGTTTTCCAGGGTAGCGTCTTTTGTGGGCGAGAACACAACGCAGTTTTGTTCGTTGTCACACAAAAGCGGACCTGGGAACCTTCTACCCCTGCCGCCCCGCAGCTGGCGCCGCGGTTCGCCGCGGTGCCTGTGGTGGGGCGGGTTGGGTCGGTTGGGGGGTGCGTTTGGGGTGGCTCGCCTCAGGTCTTCATGGACTTCGTGTTCCTCGTCTTGTTCGTGTTCTTTGTCCACGTCTCCCTGCGGTGGGGGGAGGGTAAATATACCCCCGCGTCGCGCGCGCTGCCCCGAGGGCGCTTGTCGGCCGAACGCGAGGCTGGCGCCCTCGGTGCGCGCGTCGCGGGCCGCCGTGGCGCTTGTTGTTTCCCCTCACCCTTCGCCGCTCCTTTGGTTGGGGTGGGGCGCGGGGTGTCGCTGCACCCGCGCGCTCCCGCGGGGAGCGGCGAGCGACGAGTGCGCCGCTCGCCCCCCCCCGCGGGCGCGTGCCTACCCAACGCGCAGCGCTCCCCGCGCTCTCCCCCAACCCTCGGGTTTTCCAGGGTAGCGTCTTTTGTGCATTCCTTCCAGATGGAGAGCCCGCGACCCACCCCGCGATCAACTCGCGACCAACCCGCGACCCAAACCACGTTCAGGGTACAAACCACATTTTTCGGCGCCTGCGGCGGGCATCTTTTGAATCGTTCTAGGTGGAGAGACCGCGGCCCACCCGCGACCACGTTCAGGGTGCAAACCAATTTTTTCGGCGCCTGCGGCGAGCATCTTTTGCATTCGTTCCCGGTGGAGAACCCGCGGCCCGCGGCCCACCCGCAACCCAAACCACGTTCAGTGTACAAACCAATTTTTTCGGCGGCTAGTCAGAAGAGGAGGAAGAAGAGGATGCGGGTGACATGAGGAGGAAGAAGAGGAGGATGGGTGACACGAAGACCGCAATTGCGGATAAGAGTGAGGAGTCGATGGCGCTCTCCTCCTCCTCCTCCGCCTCCTTCTCCTCCTCCTCCTCCCTTTTCCTCCTCCTCCTCCTCCTCTTCCTCCTCCTCCTCCGCCTCCTACTCCTCCTCCTCTTCCTCGTCCTCGTCCTCGTTCTCAACGTCATCGTCGTCCTCCTCCTCCTCCACCTCGTCCTCCTCCTCCTCCTCCGCTTCTTCCTCGTCCTCCCCCTCCCCCCCTCGTCCTGCCATCATCGTCCTCCCATTGTCGTCATGTTCCTCCTCGTCGTCCTCCTCCTCTTCCCCCCCCCCCGATCCTCCGCCCTCCTCCTTTTCGTCGTCGTCGTCGTCGACGTCATCGTCGTCGTCCCCTCCCTCCTCCTCCTGCTCCTCCCCCTCCTCCTCCCCCTCCTCGTCCCCCTGCAAAAGCAGCCCGCCGCAGGCCCCTCATCTTCCTCCTCTTCATGTCACCCATCCTCCCTCGCCCCCCCCCTCCGCGGCCCAACGGGGGGGCCCCGGGCCCCGGGCCCCCGGGGCCGCGGCCGCCCGGCGGCCGGCGGGCCGCGATGGCCGCGGTCGAGAAGAAGGGCGGCCCGAAGGCGGCCAAGAAGGGAGGGGGGAGAGGGGGCAGTAGGAGAGTTTGGGAGGAGAGGGCGAGGAGAGGGGGCAGTAGGAGAGATGAGAGAGAGAGAGAGAGAGAGAGAGAGAGAGAGAGAGAGAGAGAGAGAGAGACCGGACAAGTAGGCGGACCAGGGTCCGTCCGCGAGGCGCACTGCGGTGCGACAACCCGCAAAACACTATTAGCGGCGGTGCAGCCTTAAGATACGAGGGCGGGCAACAGACCCCCTCCCCCGGCGCATTGCGTCTGAAGCTACGGACGGCGGACAGACTGTGAAGATCTCACGTGTCAGACCGCGTGACGAAGAAGGCCCCAACAAGAAAGGCGACGTGCGGACACGTGGCTAGGCGGCTTGGCAGACCGCCAGTTGGGCGCTTGGCCGCAGCGCGGCGCGCAGGGACGGGGCACCCCCCGCCCCCGCGCCCTGACACCGTGGACGCGGGGCCACGCGTGCACACGGGCAGGCAGAATGGCGGAGATTAGCGCGGGGCTCCAGGCGGAGCGCCGCGGAGCGATGACAGCATAGCATGGAGGGTGAGTGGCGGCGCAGCACCATCGGGCGGGGGTGTAAGCAGCTCGGCGAAGGCACGACCGGCGCGGTGGAGGCGCTGGAGCAAAGGGCCTTGACGGGCTTGGGCAGCGGCAAGGTCGGCGGCGAGAGCTGCGCACCTCTGCTGGAGAGCGGCCGTAGACTGGGACAGCTCGGCTTCGCGGTCGGTGCGGGGCGGCTGCTCTGTGCCCGCGGTCGCGGGCCTCGCGGCGGGGACGAGGTCATCGGTGCGCCTGGCCAGGTGGTGGACCAGCGCGGTGCGGCGGTCCGTGCGCTGGCGGCCGTCGCCGTGGCGAGGCGACTGGAGGGTGTCGCGCGGTCCCAGGGCTGAAGCCGCTGGGGCCACGCCCCATGAGGACGGAGGAGCCGCAGCCTCGCAGCCTGCAACAGTAGGAGCGTGGACGGGGCGCGACGGCCTAACTGGCTCAGTGCCCTGCGGGGGGGCTGAAGCCGCCCCCACGGGCTGGCGCTGGTGGGGGGAAGGGGTTGGTGGCACGGGGGGAACAATCATGATGCCGTGCGAGGGCTCAGAGGTCGGCCGCGTGACCGGGTGGCGACTCGATGAAGCGGCATCGTCGGCAGCGTGGGGTGTCGGCGGGACGTCGTCTATGCTGCCACCCAATCCGAGGGGATCATAAAAGTCCTCGTCGGCGTCTTGGAGGTGAGCGACGTCATCATGTGGGTGCGGTGCCGCTCTCGGTGGCGGAGTCGAGGTGGGCATCGTGCGGATGCCCGACGGGGCAAGGTTGGCGCTGGCTGGCCCGTCGTCCAGGAAGTCGAGTCCCCCGCCGAAGCCGAACGGGTCGTCCTCCTGTTCGTCGTACATCGCCCGTTGGGCCTCGGCCCAGAGCTCGTCCGGGTTCTGCGGGATGTCTGGTCCAGCCGCGGGTGGTGCCTGGTCCGACAGCAGGGGGTTTGGTTCCATTTTGCTGAGTTCAGCCGCTGTAAACCCAGCCCTGCGGTGTGGGAGCGGCAGAGTACGGTGTCTGCGCTCGTAGATGGCGACAGCGACCCCGTGAAGCACGGTCGCTTGGCGATGTCGTGTTTTGGCAGCTTCAACGATGTCGTCGGGGAGGTTGTGCGTGCGTGCCGCCGCTGTGGCAAGGGCGTCGGCCTGACGGTTGAACTCCTCCGCGATGGGCCCGATGAGCCCAAGGTCGATGCCCAGGTCTCCCAGGTGGCTGGCGACTTTTTCGACGCGAAACATGTCGGGCTTGGCCATGACACATCGGTGAATCATTGCCCAGAGCTCCGCGTGCGTGCCCTGCGGCGCTGGATGTCCGTCGATGATGCTTTGGAACCCATCGACCACCGCCTGGTTGTCCACGAAGACGTGCACGGGCCGTTCGGCACACGCCGTAAGGTGGACGATGGCAAGGGTCTCCGCAACCTGGGCTTTCTGCGTTAGGCCGTGAACGCGTGCACTGTAGTTCATGCGGTGGTCGATGCCGTAGTAGACGCCGTAGCCCGCTCGTGCTAGGAGTGGGATGGCTTGATTGGTGCACGCACCGTCCGTGGCAGCATAGACCCATGTCCATCCAGTGTCGTTGTCAAGGTAGGTGGTGTAGGTGTCCTGGGCTGAAGCCGCAGGATCACCCTCAGGGGGGGGCCGCGGGATGGGCTGTGGCAGCGGGTCCCTCGCGAGGTCGGCCTGCAGGTCGAGGAGGGCTGGGTCTTCGTCGAAGAGCCCGCAGTGTCTTGTGTGCGGCGGAAGACGGGCCCACTGGTCGTCACTGATGAGGGTGGTGAGAGGAACTCTTTCTCGGGCCCAGCACTTACAGTCGCGGACAGTGTGCTCCTGAGTTTCCTCTTCCTCGTCGCAGTAGCGGCACATGGGGCTGGGGTCTGCCGACGTGTTGGATCGGGATCGTCGCTGTTGGGTGTGGTCCCCGCCCGACAGGTAGTTCAGGAGGAGCGCCAGCTGCCAGGCAGTGCATTTGGCTGCTCCTTTGGTTCGCGCGAGCCACGTGCTGGCGAAGAGGTCAAGGCCCTGTCTGACCGAGGCGAGGTAGCCAAGGTCGTGTCGCCGTGGCTTGATCTTCCGCAGAAATGCCCTGCGTTGTGAGGCCCGCAGCATGTGCAGGAAGGCGTTTTGGGGTAGATTCAGCCAGCTGATCGGGCAGCCCCAGTCATCGTACATGATGCCAAATGTGGGCCAGGTCCATCGGAGCTGCTGGAGTGACTGGACGAGTCGCCCGACGGGTCCTCCACCAAACAGGGTCTGGACGTGGTGTTGGAGGTCTCTGGCGAGCCCGCAGAGTGTGACGTCGCGGTTAACCTGCCGCCGCAGGCACAGGAATGCTTCACGCTGCGTGATGGCGTCGATCTCAAGGGCGTGTCCCGGCACGCACACGGCCATGAGAGTCCAGAACTCGACCCACTTGTTCCCTTTGGGGCGGATAGCCGCCTTGAGGGCGTGGTTGTAGGCAGTCTTGGCTGGGCCTGATGGTGCTTGGATGTCGGTGCCCGTGGTGCAGACGCTGGCGGCCAGGGATCGGACGTGCCGCGCCTTTATTAGCATCGGCGACGGGAGCTTGCCAATGCGCGGCAGGCGGATAGTCGCCCTCCGCACACGGGCGTCTGCGGTGGCCGTGAGGTTAAGCGCGGCTGGAGCCGGCGCTGCCTCGGCGTTGATGTAACTCCCGACGAGCTTGAAGGAATCGACCACTCGGAGGGGGCGATCCGCCAGTGTGAGCTGGGTGACGGCGGCGTGCAGCTCATCGGTGAGCGCCCACCCTGCCACTTTACCAGGGTGAATGCGTTGACCGGAGAATCGGTCAAACTTGGCGGTTTCGTCGAGAGATTTCTGCAGCTCAGGAGCGGTGTGGGTAGTGGAGTTGCTGTCGTCAACGAAGGTAGTGCTGAGTGATCGAGGAACGTATCGGTGCTGCCTCTTTGTCCACACGCACATGAGCAGCTTGATGTCATCCAGGGACCACGAGCTGCCCTGGAGGTGACCGTTTGTCCTGGCCAGGTCCCTGGAGTACGCTCCGTTCATGCGGATGTAGCGTTTGTGGTGTCTGTAGAAGTTTCGGCGGACAGTAACGATGTCTTGTGGGCACCCCGCGTGCAGCGCAAGGTTTAGACAGATGTCCGTGATGAGGTAGTCGAAGCACTTCTGTCGGTCAAGGGCTGCTCCAGCTAAGGGGAGGAGTAAAGTCCTGGAGTGTTCGATGCGCAGGGCGAGAGAAGTGCTGACATCCCCAATGGTGGCTTTGGGAACGGCGCCGAAGCTCGTGGCATGGGTCCATCCTTGCCGCCAGGTCGTGAGGCTACGGTAGGCCGGCGCCTCCCACGCATACATCCACACGGAAAGAACCGAGAGAAGCCGTTGGTCCGTCGGGAGTTCCCCTCGGCCTTTTCGGAGGCACGGGTTTGGCACGTGCAGGAGGGGCTCGGGGATGGTGCCAGTGCGTTGCATAGCACGTAAGACGCTGGCGAAGAGGCGAAGGATGTCGTCGGGTAACTCCTTTGCCTCCTTGGTCGTCCAGCCGTCGAGTCCCCCCGCGCGGCGCGGTGAACGGGTGCGAATGAAGTGGATGAGTAGGTCGTCGGTAGGGTGGAAGGGGGCTGCTGGTGATGGCGTAGGCAGCTCTTGGCGGTATTCATCGTAGAAGTCCGCCCACGTCGGCATAGCTTCGGCGTCATGGCCCGCGCGAGCGCGGTAAGTGCCCAGGATGGGCTCCCAGGTGTCGACCATAAGCTCGAGCATGTCTTTGGTGTTGGCAACGATAGCGTTGGCGGGGAGGGCGTCGAAGACCTGGGCTGGTAGTGGGCCACGTATGGGGCCGTCGTCGTTGTCCGTGTCGGGCGAGCTACCGTCGCCGGGGCTGAAGCCGCCGGCGTCGGTGTCGGCGTCGCTGTCGTCCGTGCTAGCTTGGTCAGGGTTGAAGGCGGTGATGTCGCAGTGGAGCTGTGCATCGTCGGGAGTGGTAGGCGTGCGGAGATACGCCGTGGGCGAGCAGTCGGCAGCCCGTGCGTATATGGCCGCCTTTCGCCCGCTTGGCTCGCGGACGCCCTCAGACCAGATCTTGATGCGTTCAGCTTTGGCTCGGTTTGCACGTCGCGCCAGCTCCGAGTCTAGATTTTGGATCAGACGATCGAGCTGCTCTCCGCGTGGCGCTGGCACGTCGGGGGTCCAGGCGTCAGGAAAAGCCAGGAGGGCCGTGGGGCGCAGCTTGTGGCAGAGAAGGCGGGCCGCGGCCCACGCGCAGTCGATGCGTTGCGCCAGGTGCGGCGGGATAGCACGGCAGTCTATATGATGGTGCAGTCCGATGAAGCGAAGCTCGCAAAGTTGCCGATGGAGCTTGCGAAGGCGGTTCATGTGAATCGTGGAAGCTCCGTAGGTGGGAAAGGCGCGGGGGACGGCGGGTCGCTCCTCGAACGTGGGTGTGAGCCCGTGCATGGTAGGGGCCTTCTTTTTTGGGTGGTCTGGCGGTGGGGGCGGCAGGTCCCGCAGCCGGGTGAGATGGCACTCATGGCTGGCCTCGTTTGCCAGGGCGAACATGCGTTCCACATCGTCGCGTGCGCCAGCCTGCTCCATGCGGTCGTGGTATCGTCCGGCGATGTGGGTCCCTAGTGCCTGGAGTTCGTGGTCCTCATGAGCCCCGTCATGTGGAGGGTATGGCGTGGGGGCCAAAAGGCGTGGGGCCGTGTGATCGAGGCGGCTTAGGTCGAGTGTGACCTGCAGGCCAACATGGGACTTCGCTGGCAAGTCACGCAGATAGCAGAAGTCGGTGACAAGGGATCGCGCAGCTTGGTTGGCGATGACATAGTCGATGCGCGAAGTGCGGGGGCACTTGGTGACGCGGTCCCAGTCAGGGATATTGCCATATGTGTGCATGGTGTGGTCTGGTGTGCCTTCAGCGACGTTGGACCATCCGTGCTGCATCATGTGCAGCAGGTGTGGATTGTCGTCGATGTTCGTGTTGGCGTCCATACAAATGAAATACGGGGCTGAGCCGACCCTCGCGGCGGCGCAATCAGCAAGCCGAAATATATCGGTGCTGTCCCCTCCAGCGACCCCGTAGAGGCTCGCAATGTAGATCCCAGCGGGACCGTGGTTGTTTCGTCGCCGCCTGCGGCGGTGCTGGGTGCAGAGCGGGAGGAAGACCTCGTGCCATCGTTTCTTGGCCTTGAGGGTGGCGATACAGGTCGCAATGTCGTCGACGGTGGAGTCGACGATGGCGTCCTTAGAGAGGATGGCAACCCCGCCCGAGGCGCCGGTGTTGCCCTCGACCGTGTGGTCCGTGCCACCGTGAGCAGCTTTGCGCTGGGCACGCGCCAGGTCCAGGTCAGGTCCCAGACTGGCCTGGTATCCTCCGTGGTGTGGATTGGCGGCGTTGGTGGCGATGGCTTGCCTGGTAGTCTTGGCATGACGGGTCTCCTGCAGCGCTATGACCGCGGCGTTGTGGTCGACACCTAGGGCGGTAATGGTTGGCCAGTTCGCTGGAAGACTCGTGATGTTGAGGCTGACGAGGTGGATGGAGCGACCTGGCCCATCTCCGTCGGTGGAGCTGGGGTTAGCACGCCCCGCACGGTGGAGGGCGGCCTGGCCGTCACCCAGGTAGGAGGCCTGGCCACAGTGGGAGCTCATGGCGTCGCAGCAGATTGGCTTGGACGGGGCTGAAGCCGCCGTCGGGCCAAAAGTGTAGGCAAGGCATGGTCGACGCTGCGCCGGGGGGGGGTCATAAACATTTGCAAAAATGCTTCGAAAAAACCTCCTCACTCCTGTACCGTGGGGGGCGGAGGGAGGAGAGGTGAGACGGCGGCAGGGGGAGAGGGAGGCGACTCCTCGATCCATCCTGCCGAGCGCAAGAGCAAAAGCAAACCAGCGGCGGCAGCGCGGCGCGGCAGCGGCGCAGCGCGCGCGCGAATACTGCGCACGCGACACCGCTGGTCCGTCCTGCGGCGGCGCGCCCGCCCCGTCAGTGCCGTGATGAGCAGCATCAGCTGGAACAGCTTGTTCGTGTGCGCCCTCCGCGCTCGCCTCGGGCGGTGGGCCCTGTGGCTGCGGCGGCGCCCGCCCTGTCAGCGCGTCAGCCACTAGCTGGGCGTGGCGGGCGGCGCGGTCGGTGGCCTGGCGCTGGGCCTCGTCCATGCCCGCTGCCGTGAGGCTCGCGTTGCGGACAGGGCTGACTCCACGCGGGGCCGCCGCTGCCGCGGCAGCGGTGGCGGGGGCGCCGCCGTGGCTCTGAGGAGACAGCGGTGAGCCGCTGCCGAAGCCCGCCGCGAGGTCCTTGACGGAGTACTTGTGCTTGTAGGGGTCGAAGGTCGGCGCCTCGTCGGGGGCGACGACGCGGGTGAGCGGTGGCAGCTCCTGGTCCGTGGACGGCGTCGGCTCGAGGTCGACCTCGTTTGGGTCTTTGGCGAGAGAGAGAGAGAGAGAGAGAGAGAGAGAGAGAGAGAGCGGACAAGTAGGCGGACCAGGGTCCGTCCGCGAGGCGCACTGCGGTGCGACAACTCGCTAAACACTATTTGCGGCGGTGCAGCCTTAAGATACGAGGGCGGGCAACAAAAACCCCCTCCCCCGGCGCAGTGCGACAGACGCTACAGACGGCGGACAGACGGTGAAGATCTCACCTGTCAGACCGCGTGAAGAAAGAGGCCCCAACAAGAAAGGCGACGTGCTGACACGTGGCTAGGCGGCTTGGCAGACCGCCAGTTGGGCGCTTGGCCGCAAAGCGGCGCGCAGTGACGGGGCACCCCCCGCCCCCACGCCCTGACACCGTGGACGCGGAGCCACGCGTACTCACGGGCAGGCAGAAAGGAGGAGATTAGCGCGGGGCACCAGGTGGAGCGCCGCGGAACGATGACAGCATAGCTTGGATGGTGAGTGACGGCACGGCACCATCGGGCGAGGGCGTAAGCAGCTCGGCGAAGGCTCGCCCGGCGCTGTGGAGGCGCTGGAGTAGAGGGCCTTGACGGGCTTGAGCGGCGGCGAGGTCCGCGGCGAGAGCAGCGCACCTCTGCTGGAGAGCGGCCATAGCCTGGGACAGCTCGGTTTCGCGGTCGGTGAGGGGTGGTTGCTCAGTGCCAGCGGCCGCGGGCCTCGTGACAGGGGTGAGGTCCTCGGTACGCCTGGCCAGGTGGTGGACTAGCGTAGTACGGCACCCCGTATGCTGACGTCCGTCACCCTTGAAAGGTGACTGGAGGGGAGCACGCGGCCCCAGGGCTGGAGCCGCTAGGGCCACGCCCCGAGAGGTCGGGAGAGCCGCATCCTCTCGCTCAGCAACGATGGAAGCGTGGACGGGGTGCGAGGGCCTGCCTGGTTCAGTGCCCTGCGGGGGGGCTGAAGCCGCCCCCGCGGGCTGCCGCTGGTGGGGGGGCGGAGTGGTTTGCGCGGTGGGGCCAATCATGATGCCGTGCGAGGGCTCTGAGGTCAGCCGCGTAGTAGGGTGGCGTCTCGATAGGGCGGCATGGTCGGCAGCGTGGGGTGTCGGCGGTGCGTCGTCTATGCCACTCAGTCCGCGGGGGTCACCCGGGTCGTCGTCGGCGTCTTGGCGGTGACCGATATCGTCATATGGGAGCGATGTCGCTCTCGGAGACGGAGTCGCGGTAGGCGTCGAGAGGTTGCCCGACGGGGCAGGGTTGTCGCTGGCTGGGCCGTCGTCCAAGACGTCCAATCCCCCCCCGAAGCTGAGCGGGTCGTCCTCCTGTTCGTCAGCGTCTTGGAGGTGAGCGGCGTCGTCATGTGGGTGCGGTGCCGCTCTCGGTGGCGGAGTCGAGGGCGTCGTGCGGATGCCCGACGGGGCAAGGTTGGCGCTGGCTGGCCCGTCGCCTAGGAAGTCAAGTCCCCCGCCGAAGCCGAACGGGTCGTCCTCCTGTTCGTCGAATATCGCCCGTTGGGCCTCGGCCCAGAGCTCGTCCGGGTTCTGTGGGATGTCTGGTCCAGCCGCGGGTGGTGCCTGGTCCGACAGCAGGGGGTTTGGTTCCATTTTGTTGAGTTCCGCAGCTGTAAACCCAGCCCTGCGGTGTGGGATCGGGAGTGTGCGGTGTCTGCGCTCGTAGATGGCGACTGCGACCCCATGAAGCACGGTCGCTTGGCGATGTCGTGTTTTGGCAGCTTCGACAATGTCGTCTGGAAGGTTGTGAGTGCGTGCCGCCGTTGTGGCGAGGGCGTCAGCCTGACGATTGAACTCCTCCGCAATGGGCCCGATGAGCCCGAGGTCGATGCCCATGTCTCCCAGGTGGCTGGCGATTTTCTCGACGCGGAACATGTTTGGCTTGGCCATGACACATCGGTGGATCTTTCCCCAGAGGTCCGCATGCGTGCCCTGCGGCGCTGGATGTCCGTCGATGATGCTTTGGAACCCATCGACCACTGCCTGGTTGTCGACGAAAACGTGCACGGGCCGTTCGGCACATGCCGTAAGGTGGACAATGGCGAGGGTCTCACAACCTGGGCGTTCTGCGTTAGGCCGTGGACGCGTGCACTGTAGTTCATGCGATGGTCGATGCCGTAGTAGACGCCGTAACCCGCTCGTGCTAGCAAAGGGATGGCTTGGTTGGTACATGCACCGTCTGTGGCAGCGTAAACCCATGTCCATCCAGTGTCGTGGTCGAGGTAGGTGGTGCAGGTGTCCTGGGCTGAAGCCGCAGGATCTCCCTCAGGGGGGGGGGGCCGCGGTATGGGCTGTGGCAGCGGGTCCCTCGCGAGGTCGGCCTGCAGGTCGAGGAGGGCTGGGTCTTCGTCGAAGAGCCCGCAGTGTCTTGTGTGCGGCGGGAGACGGGCCCACTGGTCGTCACTGATGAGGGTGGTGAGAGGGAGTCTTTCTCGGGCCCAGCACTTGCAATCGCGGACAGTGTGCTCCTGAGTTTCCTCTTCCTCGTCGCAGTATCGGCAGATGGGGCTGGGGTCAGCTGACGTGTTTGATCGGGATCGTCGCTGTTGGGTGTGGTCCCCGCCCGACAGGTAGTTCAGGAGGAGCGCCAGCTGCCAGGCAGTGCATTTGGCTGCTCCTTTAGTTCGGGCGAGCCACGTGCTGGCGAAGAGGTCGAGGCCCTGTCTGACAGAGGCTAGGTAGCCAAGGTCGTGTCGCCGTGGCTTGATCCTCCGCAGAAATGCCCTGCGTTGTGAGGCCCGCAGCATGTGCAGGAAAGCGTTTTGGGGTAAATTCAGCCAGCTGATCGGGCAGCCCCAGTCGTCGTACATGATGCCAAATGTGGGCCAGGTCCATCGGAGCTGCTGGAGCGACTGGACGAGTCGCCCGACGGGTCCTCCACCAAGCAGGGTCTGGACGTGGTGTTGGAGGTCTCTGGCGAGCCCGCAGAGTGTAACGTCGCGGTTAACCTGTCGCCGCAGGCACAGGAATGCTTCACGCTGCGTGATGGCGTCGATCTCCAGGGCGTGTCCTGGGACGCACACGGCCATGAGAGTCCAGAACTCGACCCACTTGTTTCCCTTGGGGCGGATAGCCGCCTTGAGGGCGTGGTTGTAGGCAGTTTTGGCTGGGCCCGATGGTGCTTGAATGTCGGTGCCCGTGGTGCAGACACTGGCAGCAAGGGAACGGGCGTGCCGCGCCTTGATAAGCATCGGCGATGGGAGCTTGCCATGCCAATGCGCGGCAGGCGAATAGTCGCCCTCCGAACACGGGCATCTGCGGTGGCCGTGAGGTTAAGCGCGGCTGGAGCCGGCGCTGCCTCGGCGTTGATGTAACTCCCGACGAGCTTGAAGGAATCGACCACACGTAGGGGCCGCTCCGCCAGAGTGAGCTGGGTGACGGCGGCGTGAAGTTCGTCGGTGAGCGCCCACCCTGCCACTTTACCATGGTGAATGCGTTGACCTGAGAATCGATCAAACTTGGCGGTTTCGTCTAGAGATTTCTGCAGCTCAGACGCGGTGTGGGTAGTGGAGTTGCTGTCGTCAACAAAGGTAGTGCTGAGCGATCGAGGAACGTATCGATGCTGCCTCTTAGTCCACACGCACATGAGCAGCTTGATGTCGTCCAGGGACCACGAACTTCCCTGGAGGTGACCGCTAGTCCTGGCCAAGTCCTTAGAGTACGCTCCGTTCATGCGGATGTAGCGTTTGTGGTGGTTGTAGAAGTTTCGGCGGACAGTAACGATGTCTTGAGGGCACCCCGCGTGGAGTGCAAGGTTAAGGCAGATGTCCGTGATGAGGTAATCAAAGCACTTCTGTCGGTCTAGGGCAGCTCCAGCTAAGGGGAGGAGCAAAGCCCTGGCGTGCTCGATGCGCAGGGCGAGAGAGGTGCTGACATCCCCAATGGTAGCTTTGGGAACCGCGCCGAAACTCGTGGCGTGGGTCCATCCTTTCCGCCAGTCCGTGAGGCTACGGTAGGCTGGCGCTTCCCACGCGTACATCCAAACGGAGAGAACCGAGAGGAGTCGTTGGTCCGTCGGAAGTTCCCCTCGGCCTTTTCTGAGGCACGGGTTTGGCACGTGAAGGAGGGGTTCTGGGATGTTGCCAGTGCGTTGCATAGCACGTAAAACGCTGGCGAAGAGGCGAAGGATGTCGTCGGGTAACTCCTTGGCCTCCTTAGTTGTCCAGCCGTCGAGTCCCCCCGCGCGGCACGGTGAACGGTTGCGAATGAAGTGGATGAGTTGGTCGTCGGTGAGGTGGAAAGGGACTGCTGGTGATGGCGTAGGCAGCTCTTGTCGGTACTCGTCGTAGAAGTCTGCCCACGTCGGCATGGCTTCGGCATCATGACCTGCACGAGCGCGGTACCTACCCAAGATGGGCTCCCAGGTGTCGACCATGAGCTTAAGCATGTCTTTGGTATTGGCAACAATGGCGTTGGCGGGAAGGGCGTCGGGAACCTGGGCAGGTGGTGGGTCACAAGTGTGGCCTTCGTCATTGTCCGTGTCGAGCGAACTACCGTCGCTGGGGCTGAAGTCGTCAGCGTCGGTGTCGGCGTCATTATCGTCCGTGCAAGCTTGGTCAGGGTTGAAGGCGGTTGTGTCGCAGTGGAGTTGCGTATCGTCGGGAGTGGTGGGCGTGCGGAGGTACGCCGTGGGCGAGCAGTCAGCAGCCCGTGCGGATATGGCCGCCTTTCGCCCGCTTGGCTCGCGGACACCCTCAGCCCAAATCTTGATGCGTTCAGCTTTGGCTCGGTTTGCACGTCGCGCCAGCTCTGAGTCAAGGTTTTGGATCAGACGGTCCAGGTGCTCTCCGTGTGGTGCTGGCTCGTCGGGGTTCCAGGCCTCAGGAAAGGCCAGGGGGACCGTGGGGCGCAGCTTGTGACAGAGAAGGCGGGCCGCGGTCCACGTGCAGTCGATGCGCTGCGCCAGGTAGGGCGGGATGGCACGGCAGTCGATATGGTGGTGCTGTCCGATGAAGCGAAGCTCACAAAGTTGCCGATGGAGCTTGCGAAGGCGGTTCATGTGAATCGTGGAAGCTCCGTATGTGGGAAAGGCGCGGGGGACAGCGGGTCGCTCTTCGAACGTGGGTGTGAGCCCGTGCATGGTAGGGGGCTTCTTTTTTGGGTGGTCTGGCGGTGGAGGTGGCAGGTCGCGCAGCCGAGTGAGATGGTACTCATGGCTGGCCTCGTTTGCCAGGGCGAACATGCGTTCCACATCGTCGCGTGTGTCGGCCTGCTCCATGCGGTCCTGGCATCGCCCTGCGATAAGGGTCCCTAATGCCTGAAGTTCGTGGCCCTCATGAGCTCCATCGTTAGGAGGGTAAGGCGTGGGGGCTAGAAGGCGTCGGGCCGTATGGTCGAGGCGGCTAAGGTCGAGCGTGACCTGTAGGCCAACGTGTGACTTCGCTGGCAAGTCACGCAGATAGCAGAAGTCGGTGACAAGGGATCGCGCCGCTTGGTTGGCGATGATGTAATCGATGCGCGAAGTGCGGGGACACTTGGTGACACGGTCCCAGTCAGGGATATTGCCATATGTGTGCATGGTGTGGTCAGGTGTGCCTTCAGCGACGTTAGACCATCCGTGTTGCATCATGTGCAGCAGGTGAGGATTTGTCATCGATGTTAGTGTTGGCGTCCATGCAAATGAAATACGGGGCTGTGCCGACCCTCGCGGCGGCGCAGTCGGCTAGCCGAAACAAGTCGGCGCTGTCTCCTCCAGCGACCCCATAGAGGCTCGCTATGTAGATCCCAGCGGGCCCGTGGTTGTTTCTTCGCCGCCTGCGGCGGTGCTGGGTGCAGAGCGGGAGGAAGGCCTCGTGCCATCTTTTCTTGGCCTTGAGTGTGGCGATACAGGACGCAGTGTCTTCGACGGTGGAGTCGACGATGGCGTCCTTAGAGAGGATGGCGACCCCTCCCGATGCGCCAGTGTTGCCCTCGACTGTGTGGTCTGTGCCGCCGTGGGCAGCTTTGCGCTGGGCTCGCGCCAGATCCAGGTCAGGTCCCAGACTGGCATGATATCCCCCGTGGTGTGGATTGGCGGCGTTGGTAACGATGGCTTGTCTGGTAGGCTTGGCATGTCGGGTCTCCTGCAGTGCTATGATTGCGGCGTTGTGGTCGACACCTAGAGCGGTGATAGTTGGCCAATTTGCTGGGATGCTCGTGATGTTGAGGCTGACGAGGTGGATGGAGCGACCTGGCCCGTCTCCATCGGTGGAGCTGGGGCTGGCTCGTCCCGCGCGGTGGAGGGCAGCCTGGCCCTTACCCAGGTAGGAGGCTTGGCCACAGTAGGAGCTCATGGCGCCCCTGCAGATTGGCTTGAACGGGGCTGAAGCCGCCGTCAGGCCAGAAGTATAGGCGGGGCATGGTCGACACTGCGCCAGGGGGGGGTCATAAACATCGGCAAAACTGCATCGAAAAATCCTCCTCACTCCTGTACCGTGGGGGACGAGGGGAGGAGAGGTGAGACGGCAGCAGAGGGAGAGGGAGGCGACTCCTCGATCCGTCCTGCCGAACACAAGAGCAAAAGCAGACCAGCGGCGGCAGCTCGACGCGGCGGCGGCGCAACGCGCGCGCATATACTGCGCACGCGACACCGCTGGTCCGTCCTGCGGTGGCGCGCCCGCCCCGTCAGTACCGTGATGAGCAGCATCAGGTGGAACAGCTCGAGCAGCGCGGTCGGTGGCCTGGCGCTGGAGAGAGAGAGAGAGAGAGAGAGAGAGAGAGAGAGAGAGAGAGAGAGAGAGAATAATAAAAAAAAAAAAAAAAAAAAAAAAAAAAAAAGAGAGAGAGCGAGAGAGAGAGGAGAGGAGAGAGAGAGAGAGAGATAGAAGAGAGAGAGGGACAGAGACCTCCAGCTCCCTCTCCTCCCTCCTCCTCCTCCCCCTCCTCTCTCCTCCTCCTCCTCCTCCTCCTCCTCCTCCTCCTCTCTTGTTTCCCTCTCGCGCGCTGCTGCTGCTGCCCTTCCCCCCGTCGTCGGCCGTCCTCCTCGTCGTCGTTAATACGTCGCCCTCTTCCTCCTCGTCGTCGCTTTCCGCCCACCCTTTTCAGCTCGCACCTCGTCCTCTTACTTCAGTTCATGTCCTAATCCTCTTCTCATCCTCATTATTCCCCCTCCCTCCTCCTCTTCATGTTCCCCTTCCCCGCCGCCCCCTTTCCCCCCCCCCCCCCCCTCCCCGGCGGAGGCAGACGACGTGATCGACGACCTCAGCGACGCCCAGCCCGACGCCCAGCCCGACGACATGCTCGCGACCTCAGCGACGACGCGGGGGAGGCCGGGGAGGGGAGGGAAGAGGAGAAAGGGGAAGTGGGAAGAACGGGGGGGGAGGGGGAGGAGGAGGAGGAGGAGGAGGAGGAGGAGGAGAAGGAGGAGGAGGAGGAGGAGGAGGCGGGTCGGAGGCGGAGGCGGAGGCGGAGACGGAGGTGGAGGGGGAGGGGGAGGCGGAGGCGGAGGCGGAGGCGGAGGCGGAGGCGGAGGAGGAGGGGGAGGAGGAGTAGGGGGAGGAGGAGGAGGAGGGTGGAGGAGGTGAGCCTCTTCGGTCCTTTTGGAGGCATGTTGTTGCTATCTTGAACCATGCTGGGCTATCTTGAGCGATCTTGGAAGCCATCTTGGGCTCACTGAGGCCCTCTTGGAGCCATCTCGGGCTGTCTGGCACGCGCGGCGCACCTCGTCAGCGTCTGCGCGGTCGTCGACGTCTCGTCGTTATCGTTGTCGTGGCGTCGCCGTCCGCTTCGTCGCCCTCTCATCCACCCCCCTCCCCTTCCTTCTTTCCTTCCCCCACCCCTGCCCGGCCAGCGGCGGACCTGTCCGTCCGTGCATGGGTTCACGCCTATCGGCGTGAACTCATGCACGGACGGTCTTGGGAGCATCTTGGGCCCCTCTTGAAGCTCTATTGGGCCATCTTGGGCCCATCTTGAGGCCTCAGAAGCGCGTCGGAAGCGAAAAGGCGAGACGGCAAAAAAAAAAAGCATTGGTTTTCAATTGGTCGTTGAAAGGTTTGTAAGAGCGATAGACACCATAAAAAATCCAGGGGGGAGGGGGGGGGGGGGGGGCTCAAAGGAGGGGGGGCCCTCACTCCAGATTCTGATGAAAATCCTGAACTGGAAATATTAAGTTCTTTAAGCGAAAGCTATATGAACTAATGGCAATAAAGATGATAATCTTTTATTGCTTTGACTTGAGCCAGTACGTTACAGTACGGTACTGCTTCTAGCGTATGAGGCAACATGCCTAACAGGTCCTAGACATAATAATCTCAACTCTGG
The DNA here is from genome assembly GCA_963575745.1 of Prorocentrum cordatum. Classification (NCBI taxonomy): domain Eukaryota; class Dinophyceae; order Prorocentrales; family Prorocentraceae; genus Prorocentrum; species Prorocentrum cordatum. The sequence goes on from CAUYUJ010004484.1 coordinate 50,271, forward strand.
TCCTATTTTCTTTAGGACATGTTGGATCTTATAAAAATGAAACCCAGTCGATTTTACTGGAGTTCGGTAGCGGCCCTAGGAAGGAGTGAGAGAGAGGAAAAGAGTAGGACAGCAGTCCTAAGTAAGCCATAGCAGGCTTATCATATCCACCACGGCCACCAAATATAAATCCATTGAAATACATCACTGAAATAAATCCATCTCGAAGTGGTAGCCGATAAAGGTGAACATAAAATACTAGCTCCACGATTGAAGTCGAACAATGTTATACATGTGGAGCTGCTCATATAACATCTCACATATAAACCAAACTCCAGATCATACTTCAGATTCTGATGAAAATCCTGAACTGAAATATTAAGTTCTTGTCGTGTCGGATTTGGTACTGTCTAGTCCAAATCCTTGCCTGACTCGCAGTGTGCCTGCGATCGTCCAACAACCGGTGGTGATCAGCTCCAGAAGTGACTTGGAGTCTGCTCCCACAAACTTTGTCAACATATCTGAAACCATCCACTTGGTACGTACATGATAAAGTCGTCGTAGTCTCAGGGTTCGTCGCTCTTCTCGAAGCGACAGAATACCCAAACGCTGTGACTTGTCCTGTGGTGTTCCTCGAAGTCCGCAACATAACTCCCACAAGTCCATACAATCAATGAAAGCGTCCACTGGTAAACTCAACTGCCCTCGGTCGAGTCGTTCTTGAAGCTGTAGTGGCTTCTGAGGTCCGCATAAAATGTTGATCTCCGGTTCTGTGAGCCTCATGCCGATAATCTGTGCCATGGGAACTCCTCGTGCTGCTGCCAACGTCTCCGCGTGGGACGTGCTGTGTGAAACTCTCTTAGACTTGGTCGAAGTGACCACTAGTGCGTGTAACTTGCCACTGAGCCGATTGATCAGATTGTCCTGCAGATAATCTTGTCGATCACATAGAGGAAAATGTAGTCGGTCTTCTTGAAGACCTGGTGCCGTCGAGGGTCGACCATGCGATGGCTGATCTGGTGGTCGTCCAGGCTCTTGTGGAGGTATAGCATTTGACCGAAAAGGTGGAACTGGTGGTGCCCGAGCTGGCGGTGCTGGTGGATCCCGCGGTGGCTGCTGATCCGGAATAACAATGTCAGAGAGGTCGTCAGGCCAGTCAATCATGCTGATGTCACTCCAGTCCAACTCTGGTGGATCGAAATGCTTGTCCAGATCCTCGCAATGGTCATAGCTGTAGAGCATCATTGTGCTGTAGTTGGTAGATTGCTCGGCTGTATAGCGAAGAGCTATGTCTGGGCGTCGTACACGAATACTGTAGTCAGCTCGGTCCTCTCGTCGCCAGCGTAGCAGTAGAGCCCACTGTGCATATTCAATCTGAGGAAGTCGACGTACTTGTGAGCCGTACAAGATACCATGCACAGGCTTGAACGTATCGCTGAATATCTTGATGCCCAGGGCCAAAGGCTTGCATGAATCGCAAGCTTCTTCACTGGGAACATATCGATACTGCTCTTGCTGCCATACCAAGCCAAACCAATATATCTTAGTGGGCGTAGATCCGTCAACTAAATCCATCAGGTCGTACAGCGTCTCCGAAGGAACCAAAACTCCATCGGCATATATCTGATATGGTGTCAGAAAGGTAGCCGCTGCCTTGACCATCGTAGGGTTGACCAGGTCGTAGTGTATGTATAAGCTGCTCGTGTCATTTTTCTTGTTGAGCTCCATGATGTAGTGTTCAGTAAGAACATGTCGCCGAAGATGTCGTAGAGGAATGATAAGCGGCTGGCCCTGGTGCTTGACTATTGCCGATCCTGCGCGTCGCTCCAGGCTGATGACTTCCGCTGGTCCTCGCCATCCGCATTCGTCTTTCCGTGCTGGTTCTCGCCAGATATCGCATATCGTTCCCGGAACGAGTAGCTCCGGTTCGTGCTGGTGCTGAGTTATCTTGGATGCCTGAGCTAATCGATCTTGAATAACTGACTGTACGATAGCCTGTCGAGCCAGTAGTCGTGCGCGTGACATAGACTCCATGTAGTCAGGACGCTTCTCAAGGGCGCCCGTCATGGATGTGATGGTCTCGCTGTCGATCGCAATCATCCTCGGTAATTGCCCAGTCAAGGCCAACTGTGGGCGAGAACACAACGCAGTTTTGTTCGTTGTCACAAAAACGCGGACCTGGGAACCTTCTACCCCTGCCGCCCCGCCGCTGGCGCCGCGGTTCGCCGCGGTGCCTGTGGTGGGGCGGGTTGGGTCGGTTGGGGGTGCGTTTGGGGTGGCTCGCCTCAGGTCTTCATGGACTTCGTGTTCCTCGTCTTGTTCGTGTTCTTTGTCCACGTCTCCCTGCGGTGGGGGGAGGGTAAATATACCCCCGCGTCGCGCGCGCTGCCCCGAGGGCGCTTGTCGGCCGAACGCGAGGCTGGCGCCCTCGGTGCGCGCGTCGCGGGCCGCCGTGGCGGCTTTTGTTTCCCCTCACCCTTCGCCGCTCCTTTGGTTGGGGTGGGGCGCGGGGCGTCGCTGCACCCGCGCGCTCCCGCGGGGAGCGGCGAGCGACGAGTGCGCCGCTCGCCCCCCCCCGCGGGCGCGTGCCTACCCAACGCGCAGCGCTCCCCGCGCTCTCCCCCAACCCTCGGGTTTTCCAGGGTAGCGTCTTTTGTGGAGTGCTGCCGCCATAGTTGAGAGTACAATTGTGGCCGGCGCAACACTCGTAGCAGATGTCGGAGTAATTGAGATCCAATCCTTCTGCTTGACTTGACTGCTTGAGCTTGAGCATAGAAAGCTTGAGAAGGGCTAGATGCCTTTCGACAAGTCCTTTGGTGGTGGCGCCTCCTTTGCCGATAGCCAGTCTGTTGATCTCGAGTCGATCACATAGCTTGGTGGCTTCGTGTCCCATGAGACCTCCTTCTTGATCAGTGAGAAGGTTCTGCATCGCTCCCCAAATGCGTATCCAAAGGTAGTTGAGTGCCTTCACCAATACTGGACCTGTCTTGTTGATGAGATGGTCTCCGGTCTTCCACTTAGTAGCTTCATCAATGAGAATCATGAACGTTTCATCCCAGAGGAAGAACAAATCGTGCTGTACCATCTCGTTGAACACTGTAGCCAGAAACGATTTGATCTGAGGTCGTACGTGTCGTTTAGCCCATTGCTGACAAACTTCACAAGCCTTGCAAATCTCCATGCCCTGCAGAACGATAGCCTGAGGTAGTAGCATGGCTTGCAGCAACATCATCATGTCCAATGGAGAATTGTGCCAGAAGCGTTCATGAAGTAGACGCAGTAGTCCGGCACGATCCTTCTCGTTGGCATGAGTCAACTTCTTGGGTAGCTCCCGAAGTTCCATGTTGGGCTTCGTCCGTGACAAGACACGGCCGTTGATCTCGATCTTCTCGATGGCGTCGTCAGTAGAAGCCGCAAGTGGTCCAGGCCTCTCTGGTGGAATAGCATATGGTCCGTGTGTAGGTCGTGGTTGCTTTCCTCTGAGTCGTCGAGCTTGATCTCGTCGGCCGGGAGGACCGTCGAGTATAATGTCCGAAAGGTGAACGCCGAGGAGAGTGATGATGTAGATCGTCGTCGTGGTGTCTATGTCGTCTTCAGGTGCGTTTCTCCAATCCTTGACTACGCTCATGTGGTAGTGGCCGTCCTTGTTGCCAAGAAATCTGATGCGATCTTCGTAGTCATCAGGATTGCTAAACTCAGTCTCGTCAAACTTGTGTGCTTCTGACATATGGCATTGAGATGTCACAGTCCTGGTCGTGTAAACTTGGCTGAGAGCATGACATAGAACTCGTGCACCTTCCTGTTGTGGTCTACCAGTACCAGGCAACATCAAAATCCGTCCGGTAGGTGCCCCAGGAACGCCGAAACTCATAGTGTAATCGATGATGGAAAGAACCGCTGCCTTGATCCATTGTGCTTCCGTGGGCGTGAAGGTGTCGAGCGTGATCTTGATGCTCTTGGTGTCGATGTCCTTGAATTCTTCCATGAGGTCGTCCAAGGACTTAGGTCCTGCTGGTGCTGGTAACTGAGCTAATGGTGCTTCATCTTCTGCCTCGTCATCTGCTGCTGCCGGGAAAGCTCTTGAGAACTAGTTGATAGAGATTCCTGGTTCTTTGGACTCCAGGGCCAAGATGTCCTTGCAGAGTGCCGTACAGAACTTCTTTGAAAACATTGCTGCTGCTGCTGTCCGCTTGCGATGCGTCTCTTTATCATAACCTTGAAGATGTATGTGCTCCTTCTTGCAGCTGCAGCGCTTCACAGAATGACTGAGACAGAAAGTCGAAATCAACGTAGTGTCCTTCTTGTTCCTTCGGCCGTCCTTTTTACTGGAGAAAGCACACATACAAGTATTGTAACGTTGATTCGAATAAGCTGGATGATCAAGGAGGGCTGCCAAGGGAGACTTCGTCCAAATACTAGAGGATCTTGGATTCTCCACAAGATTGTCTCTGAAGTCCTGCTTGATCTTGACAGCGTGTGAGGTCATGAACTTCAACATGGGCATTTCTGATTCTCGTAACTCCATGGTGTCCTTGATGTCGCGTCCAGTGCCCATGTGACTCCAATACTTGCATCTTGGCTCCATCGTTGTGACTCTTGGTTTGAATGTCTTGTCTGCTCTCTGTAACTTAAGTTGATGAGGTCGATGTTTGAGGTCCCATCCGTAGCGTAGGTCAACAGGGAAAAGTACTGCACATAAGAAAGGTAATGATGCCATACAGAGAGATAGATGGGATGAACCTGAACACCAACTCCATAGAATCGGATATCCACAATAAGGTCCCTTGGCCAGTGCTGCCTCGAAAGCGTCGTAGTTCTCGGGCGTGATGACCGGTAGCCAGGTGTAGGTCGCGTAGAACATCTCTGGGATCGAATTGAATTCGGTCCTTGCAGCTGCTAACTCCTCTGGAAGTAGGTGTGAAGGAAAGAGTGGTTCGCCGTTCCACAGTGAGAAAGATTCCTTTGAAGAAAGAGCTTGCCAATCTCGATAGTATTTCCGTGTTGTAGATGAGAATGAGGTAAGAGTATCTGGAGTGAACAGTTTAGGGGTCGGAATAACGAAGTTATTGCTTGGCACAAATCCGCCCGCGCTGTGAACGACCCCGCGGCTGGCCGCGGGGGCGCCCTCGCTCGGCTGGTCGGCCGCGCGCTGGTCGACCCTCGTCCGCCTCCCGCTCGCGTCGTGTGGTGCAGTGCCGTGCCGTGCTTCCTCCGCCTGGCACTGGGGCGGGATATAAATACCGTGCCGTGTGTCGGGTTTCGGCCCTCCGCCCTCTGGGGGCTACGCTCGGCCCATAGTGGCTTCCTTGCGGCCCATAGTGGCTTCGTTGCGGCCCATAGCGGCCTGCTGCGTTCACGTGCCCAATGGGGCCCTCTCTTCTGGTCCATAGTGACCACGAGCTGTCGTTGGCACGCTCTCATTCGTCACCATGGCGCGCTGGCATGCAAGCGAGCGGGCTTCAGCTGGCGTGGTTCTCGCTCGTGCCCCGTGGCGCTGTGATTGCAATGGCGATGCTTGCCTTCTTGCAGTCTGACCCTGTTGTGGGCGCGAAGTGGACTGATATCCAGTTCAAGGGCGCCATTGATTGCCTGGCAGCCAATGGGCTGACGATGCCAGAAGAATTGGCCAATCTTCAATTCGGCGATTTGAAGGATGCCGATGGCGCAACGGCGCTGACGAAGGGCGTCCTGCGGCGCGCTCTGGATCGCGCGACGGTGGCGGCAGCCAAGGCGAGTGCGCCGGGTGCCGCGGGGCCCGCGCCGGCTTTGGCGGGTCGTTTCGGTTCGGTTGCTGCAGAATCCTGGGCTCCCGCCGAAGGGAGAGCATGTCGACATCGGCGCTGGCCTGGCCCAGATCAGCTTGAGGGACCTTCCGGAGTCCCTGTGGCCGAGGCTGCCGCGCGGCTTCGCCCCGGCGCGCTGGCGCGTTTCCATCGTTCGCTCCGGTCAGCGAAGACCGATGCGCTGGCCACCGAGGTGCAGCGCGCGAAATCCAGGGGAATCGCGCGCCCGTTCATTTATACTGAGCTCGCGAAGTTCCAGCCGCTTTGCGCGCGCGGCGCGGGCGGCTCTCCCGACGATGACGAGCCCGAGTCGAAAGAGGCGGCCGCGTTGGCCAGAGCGTTCGGACGGGGAACCGCGGCGGAGAGCCAGCCGCTTCTGGCGTGGACGCCATGGCACAAAGCTTACGACGCGTGGAGCGTGGCGGCCGCGGTCACTGATCAGATTTCGTACACGAGCGCCATGGCTCACAAACACGTTGTTCTCCAGGCGAGTCGACATTGGCGCCCGACCGCTGGTCGCCGAAGTGGGCGCGCTTGCCCAGGTTGCACTGGATGCCCCCCTGCAGGGACGGAAGGCCCAGGTTGCCTTGGTCTACGACCGCCTTGTGCGGAGGACGTGGGCCGAGCGTGCCGCCGCCGGCGCGGCAGGCTTCCAGGCCGCAGCTCCGCGCCATGCTTCGGCGCGTTATTCTCGGGCGCGCGTCGGCGCGCAGGTGAACGGTGCGGCGCTGTCGCTTGACGTCGGGCTGCTCCGCGCGGCGGAAGCGGAATATGATCGGGCTCTTAAGGCCGCGTCGCCGAATCCCTTGTTCGCGTTGCGCCACCGCTGTCGCGCAGGTTGCCGCGCCGGCCGGCAAGGGGGCAGGGAAAAGCGCCGCGGCAGCGCGCGGGCAGAGTGCGAGCGCCGCGAGCGCCGCGGGCGCCGTGGGAGCCGCGGGGGGCGCCGCCGTCACTTCCTGGAAGAACGACCGCGATTCAAGAGCCGACGGGTGGCAGTCCCGATCCTATCGCGGGGATTACAACAAGCGCTCCTGGATTCGCGAACGGTGTATTCTCCTCAGAAGAAGCCGCGCGCCTGACGCCCGCCGGAGGCACGCGCAGCCCGCGGCGCGCGGCGATGTGCGGGACGCGCGCCGATGAGGACGTGCATCGCGCGCCACGTTGGCACTTGAATAACAACGAATGGGCGCCAACCTCAGCCACCGTCCCGAGGGACCCGCAGGCGCGCGCGCGCGCGCTGGCAGGAGGGCGCCGCGTTGTTGCCGCGTCGTCCAGGGCTTGGGTGCCAGTCAACACTCGCGGTCCGTTCGCGACGCGAGGGCCGCCCGCCCGCTGGGCCAGGTGGCGCGCGAACGCCCCCGGCAGGCTCGAGCGCTCGCGCTCGCAAAGCGCAGGATGCGATGGGGCCCAGTATCGCTGCCACATGGGATTATCAGGCGCTGCGCGTTGTGGCGCGCGACGCTCGCGGGCTCGCGCGCCCGGCAGAATGCTGCCTCGAGTTGCAATGCACGCGGTTTCGCGCTGGCCACTGCCGGCTGCTGTCACCTGCCGTCGCCTGCGTCTGCTGAGGAAGCGCCTAAGCTCGCCTTTCTTGAAGAGGTCCTCTCCCGTTCTCACTCCTTCGAGGACAAAGAGGCCTTTGAAAAGGCCGTGGTGGTGCCCGGCGAGGTTTTGGCGGCGATCGATTGGATTGCTGCGCGCTCGGAGCGGCAGGTGTGCCGTGAGCGGCGAGCGACTCTCGAGCGAATTCGGGCCAGGGACGCCGAGCTACGCGCCTCTGGAGCGACGTCGGCCTGGTTCGCGGGCTGCGATGCCCATGTGCGCACAATCGCAGGGTCGATCAACGGCCCTCTTCTCGTCGAACTGCTCGACGAAATCGGTGACGAGGACGCGGCCTGCGTGGAAGTCTTTCGGCGCGGCGCGCCTCTCGTGGGCCCTCTCCCGTGCACGGGGAACGGGCGTCCGGAATCTTTCCCTGTACCGCTCAGCCTGCCGGACTTGGCCGCGGGCGCGGAGCGAGGCAACGCCGCGCTGCTCGGCACGCTCAAGGAGTCCAGCGACTCCGCCGTGATTCTCACCAAAACTATCGCCGAAGCGGAGCTCGGCCGAATGAGCCATCCCGCGCCGCTCAGCGCGGTCGAGCTCGACGGTGCGGTTTTGTCGCCGCGGGTCGGCGTCCGGCAGTCGAGAGAGGACGGGTCCGAGAAGCTGCGGCTCGTAGATGATATGTCGCGCTCTCGTATCAACGCGGCGTCGCAGCCGACGGAGCGTCTCGGCCATGCAGCCATCGACGCTCTGTTTGGCACTTGCAAGGCATTTGTGACGCGCGTGGGCGAAGCGCCCGGGCTCTGGAAGGCGGACATAGACGCCGCGTTCCGGCGCGTGCCGCAGTTGCCGGAACATCGCGCCCTCGCATGGGTCGCGTTCCTCGTGGGCACATGCGTCTACGTGGCTCAGCACTTCGCCGCCCCATTCGGAGCGACTTCCTCCGTTCACAGCTGGGAGCGCATCGGCGCGATGCTGTCAGCGCTGGGCCGCAGGCTCATTTTCGTTCCCGTCCTCAGTTATGTGGACGACTTCTTCTGCCCCGAACGTAAGAAAGGGCTGCGCGACGCAATGCGACAGTTCGCCGAACTGGTAAGAATCAATCTGGGCCCGAGCGCTGTGGCCGACGGTAAGCTGCTGTTCGGCAATCCGCTCGGGGTCCTGGGCTTGTCTGTGGCGATTGACGAGCGTGGCCTCGTGTGCAGGCCGCTGCCGGAGAAGCGCGCCCGGTGGCGCGCCGAGATCGCTGCTGCTCTTCAAGAGGGCGCGCTCGAGCGCGGGCGCGCGTCCAAGTTGGCAGGCCGCTTCTGGTGGGCTGCCTCCCACACCTTCGGGCGGTTCGGGCGCGCGCTGCTCCCGCCGTTGTTTGAGCACGCAAGGGCGCGCCATCCTAGTATCCCGGCGCACCTGCGAGTCTGCCTGCAATGGTGGCACGAAGCGCTCGCCAGAAATTTCACCCCGACGCGGGAGTGGCAGGCGCCAGACACCAGGTCTGTCCAATTGCTCTCCGACGCGCGGGGGAATCCAGCTAGAGTGGCCGCGGTTCTTTTCATTGACGGGCGCATTGTCTTCACCGATGTCGCCCCGCCTGAGCCTCTGCTTCGGCTCTTCAGGGAAAGGCGCGACAATCAAATCGGCGGTCTGGAGGTGCTCAGCATCGCGCTGGGCCTGGCCACCTTTGAGCCGCTCCTGTCGGGCCGATGCGTGAACATCTTTTCGGATAATTCAGGCAGCGAGTGGCCGTCCGGTCCGGTGCGGCGAAGCAGTTTGACCACAATTGCCTGGTCCACTCAATCTGGCGCATGGCGCTGGATGCGAATTGCAATCTGCACGTTCAGCGTGTGGCGTCGGTGGACAACATCGCCGACCTGCCGTCGCGCGAGTCATATTCCCTGCTGTATCGCTGGGGGGCGGAGTGGATTCCTCCGGTGCTGGACGATGCCTGGTTCGATCCGAGCGCGTGGCTTCCTCATCGCCGGCCATGACCGGCTCGGGCGCTGGGCGTGCGTGCCATGGATCTGGCCTTCACTCATCGGTCAGGGTGCGCCCGCCAGGTCGGGCAGGGGTTGGCGTCCTCCCTCGCGCACGTCGCGGTCGCGCTTCGCCTGTGGGCGCGCGAGGGCATCTCTGGTTTGTCGGCGCACCAGGAGAATGTCATCGGTGTTCGCGCGATGGCGCTGGCTGGATTGCTCGCTCAGCTTCGCGCGGTTTGCCCTGAGGCACGCCCTCTTCCTGTGTTCGCCGCTGCCGAGCTGCTTGCCGATAACGGCGCCGACGCCGTGAGCGATTTGGTTGGCGTCACCCTGGCAGACTTCAGGGGCGCCGCGGCATTATCTTGCGACGCCCGCGAGGTGGTCCGCGCGGCTATCGCGGCAGCCCAGCGCGGCGGCGCGCCAGCCGCACTGGGCAGGGGCAGCGCGGGCGCTTCTCCTGCGCCCGCCCCGTCGCCCGGGATTGCCCCCAGGTCTGCTTGCGCGTTCCGCGTTCGTCGCGGGCCCCCCCCTTGTCGGCCGTCGCAGGACCGACATCGCGACGCGGTCGCCCTCGAGCGTATCCGTCTCGTCATCCTCCACGGTGCGCGCGCGAATTTGCGGCATGTCGCTCGCAGCGCTAAACGCGGGCGCCAGGACAGCGGCAGGGCGCATGCAGCTCCCCCGGAGGACCCCGTGTCCGCGGTCCGGTGGGCGCTCTCAGTCGCTGGGCGCGAGGGTCGGCGTGACATGCGCGGGCCGCGGGCCAAAGCTGCTCGGGCCAGAGCCCTCATCACCTCCTCGGCGGCCGGTAAAGCGTGGGCGCGCAGGGCCCGGGTGAGCGCTCTCCTGGGCGCATGCCCGCGCTCATTGCCCGCGCTCAGCAGCGGGTTCGAGTGCTGGGTTACATTCGCAAGGGGCGTCTTAACGCGACGGGGGAAGGAACTGCCGCCCACCCTGGAGGGGCTGCTTCTGTGGTCTACGACCTTCAGGTGCGCCGGGACCTTCAGCAATTATGTGACTTACGTGAAGAAGGCGTGCCTCGTGGCATGCCGGCGCGCGCCCGCCTCTCATCTTCCGGCAACGCGCGCGTCCGCCCGCGGCGGCAGTAGGCGCGCAAGGCCCGTGGAAGTCTTCAGGCACCCGGCGGTTCGCGCCGCTAAGAACGCCATCGAGAAGCGTTCGGGCTGGCAGGCGAAGGCGCGCATGGCCCTTCAGGGCCGCGACGTCGCCCGTCTGGTGTCGCACCTGCGCGTCAGTGACGAGGTTCGCCGTTTCGCCATGTTGTGCCTGGCGGCCTACGCATTCCTCCTTCGGCTACCCTCGGAGGCCCTGCCCGCGGTGCGGGTTGAAGATGGCGCGGCCGCGGCTTGCGTGGCCTCCGCGTTCGTCGTCGGCGATCAATAGATCGAGCTGCACCTCTCCAGGAGAAAGAACCGCGAGAGCCGCTCGGTGATGGCACGGCAGTGCTGGTGCGACGAGTGCGCGGTCACCTGTCCCGTACACGTTCTTGGGGCCTGGCTAGTTTGCGAGCCAGCTCATCAGCCCATCTGGGCTGCGTGGTCCCCAGGCGCGGCACGTGCTCGGCTGCGCCGCGCGCTGGGCGAAATGGGGCGCCACGACGCGGAATCATTCGGCACTCACGCGTTCAGGCGCGGGCACGCGCAGGACCTCGCTGCCAGGGGCGGACCGGTCACCGACCTTCTTCGCGCGGGCGGCTGGCATCAGCCCGCGTGGATGAAATACCTTAACGTTTCCCGGCTCGAGCGGCAGTCGGTCGCGGAAGCCCATTTGGCAGAGTCGTCCAGCGACGATGGCGATGGCTGAGCACCCCGCGCAGTCTGGTGGTCGTGTCTGCACGGCACACACGTGGGCGCACCCCCGGCACGCGGGGGCAGTGGGTGGCAGCGCCGGGCGTGGCCCGCGGGAGCGCCGTTGCAGTGGGTGGTGCTCCCCCACGGGCCCGACCGGCGTCTGCCCGCTTGGCCTCGGAGAGGCCGCGCGCTGCGGGGCAGATGGGTCGGGTCCGCACCCTCCGCTCCTGGGGGAGGCTTCCTCCTCCCCCCCCCCCCCCAGGGCCGTGCGAGGCGAGTGCAAGCGCCAGGATTTGTGGGGTCGGAATAACGAAGTTATTGCTTGGCACAAATCCGCCCGCGCTGTGAACGACCCCGCGGCTGGCCGCGGGGGCGCCCTCGCTCGGCTGGTCGGCCGCGCGCTGGTCGACCCTCTTCCGCCTCCCGCTCGCGTCGTGTGGTGCAGTGCCGTGCCGTGCTTCCTCCGCCTGGCACTGGGGCGGGATATAAATACCGTGCCGTGTGTCGGGTGTCGGCCCTCCGCCCTCTGGGGGCTTCGCTCGGCCCATAGTGGCTTCCTTGCGGCCCATAGTGGCTTCGTTGCGGCCCATAGCGGCCTGCTGCGTTCACGTGCCCAATGGGGCCCTCTCTTCTGGTCCATAGTGACCACGTGCTGTCGTTGGCCCGCCCTACCCGCCCTGGGGGTGTGGGGGGGGGGTGGTGCTCCCCCACGGGCCCGACCGGCGTCTGCCCGCTTGGCCTCGGAGAGGCCGCGCGCTGCGGGGCAGATGGGTCGGGTCCGCCCCCTCCGCTCCTGGGGGAGGCTTCCTCCTCCCCCCCCCCCAGGGCCGTGCGAGGCGAGTGCAAGCGCCAGGATTTGTGCGTCGTGCCCAGGACTCAATGAAAATGAGTCCCGTGGTCCTCATGTGGTGCTCGGTCGTTGCCGTCGATCATGGATATGAGAGTGACTCCGTGATGATGCTGTCCTTGCTGATGTGCTCCGTCGTCCACTTCCTGCTGATGCTGAAGTACAGTTTTGTTCCACACGTCGTTCTTTTCTTTGTCGAAATTGTCGATCGGAAGTAAGTAGTGCGATGAGTCCATCAAGAGAACCCTCTGTGAGCACATCTCGCCATTGCCGAGTCTCAGTCCCAGAAGTCCGTCTTGATTCTGGAAGTGTCCGCACGATATGATGCTGCCGAGTCGTAGCAGAGTCTGTAGTGGAATAAGTCCAGGACAGTTCGCTGACTGACCTGTGATGACATCGCAAGAAAAGTAAGCATGCTTCATTCCAACCAGACCAATAGGAAATACACATATGCCGATGCTGTGCTGGGGCTGAGATGAGATGCCCGTGAACTTGTTCTTTGAACGATACCACATCACGTGTTTCATCAGGCCACGAGGTCGTAGTAGCTTGTCGAAGATCTCTCGAAGAGTAGCACTTCCGATAAGACCGCGAGCTGCTCCGGGGTCTACGATGAGGCCGATGACGTTGTGTCCGTTGATGACCGCCAAGTTCTTGAACGGGTTGCCAGAAGCTGGCAACGCTGCAAACTCCTCTGGTTCGTCCTGAATCTGCGATTCGTCCGGTCTAGGTATCAACATCCAACTTGATGACGTGTCATCAGAGCTCGGTGTGGTCTGCTGCTGAGAAGTGGTCCCTGGTGACTGTGCGTCTTGCTGTGATTGATGCTGTTGTTGCTGCCGGGCGGCTGAGATATCCAGACAAGAAGAGCACATCACCATCAAGTGTCCCTTGAATCCGTGACATATACAAAACGAACGGTTACACGTGCCGCACTTCGCAATCGCCGCTGAGAAACATCTGTAACAGGTATGAGTAGACGCAGAAACCGAAACTGCGCTTGATGATGCCGAAAAACTTGAGCTCGTCGCGCCAGTCGCCGTAGCTGCTGGGCCTAACCCAGGTGGATGCCGTGGTTGTCCCTGTCCAACTGTGGTTCTCTCTCCGGTGCCGAATATATCGTCGTATGCTGATCCTTTCCGTGTCGGTGTTCTCTCTGCCGTCGAGGTAGGTACGAACTGGCACGCTCCTGAAGATAAAGGGGTCCGTGTCATGATGTTCTTGTCGTACGTGGATGTCTCATTCGGTATTGCTGCCTGTTCGTCTGGTTCTTCTTGTTCATGGATGGCCGGCAAGGTCGTGTAGCTTCCATATGCGTCGTCTTCGCGATCAGTGTCTTGATAGAACTGTCGTCGTTGGTCGTAGCCTTTTCCTTTTGATCGATATCCTTTCTTGCCACGTCCTTTGCCTTTCTGCTGTCGCTGCTGGAAGTCGCTTCTGCCGAAGCGTGGAACATCGCGTCGATGATGGTCGTGAGATCCTCGATTGTCTTGATAGCCTCTGTGCCGATCTCGATCGTATCCTTTGCCATTGCCACGTCTTTTACCTTTGCGATTTCCTTTGCGATAGCCTTTTCCTTGTCCGTAGTATTCTTCATCATACTGCTCGTCAGTCTGATACGCGTTGTCCTCTTTCTGATCATCCTTGAGAGGGCAGGTGTCAGAATTGTGCCATCTCGAGCCACATAGCGTACACTGATCTCCTTGTCGTTTCTTTCCTCCTTTCTTGCCGTTCTTGCCGCCGCCAGTTTTGTCGTCCTTGCTCTTTCCTTTGCCGTATGATCCTTTTCCGCGTGCGTTCTGCCAGTAGTCCTCGTCCGGTGTCGATGTGGTTGGGAGAGATGATGAAGTGCCACCTGCTGCTGCGCCTCCGTATCCATCTTGATCTCCGTTGTCGTCATACCAGTCATCATCATCATCGTACTCCTCATCGTACCACTCGTCGTAGTACTCCTCGTCATCCTCGTAGTAGTTGTCATAATCGTATTCATACTCTCTTGTCCAGGAGTCTGAATCTTCCCAGTAGTTCTTGTACCCGACGTGCTGCTCATTGGCCGCCATCTCGTTCTTGCTCACTTTTAGCTGCAACTGAACCATCTCGCGCCATCTGTTGAGATCTCCATTGACTTTTAAGCGTAGATCCGCGAGAGTCTTGTCAGTGAATGTCGTCCGTGACCAGAAAAGCCACGCCTTAGCTGACTCGCCCATTTGTAATCCTCCATATCGTTCAGCTTCTTCGTACAAGTGATCCCACTCGAAGAGATATGAGATGAAGTCCTGACTGGATCCCTGACGTAACGTAAAGAATCTGTCCAGTGATGTCCAGGCCAAATCTTGATCGTCCAGTCCATACATCTCAAACAATCTGTCATTCAGAATCTTGATTCCACTGTGCTGCAGTGGGGCGAGTTCGTTGCCTTGGCCGTCCAATATTGCTGCAACTCTTGGTAAACTGACCGCCTCGATGCCACGGTAGTTCACAACATTGCCTGCTTGATCAAGTCGTGTCACGCGTAGATCTTGCGCTGCCCGCAGTGCCGGGCCTTCTAGTCTGCTCATGACCGCTGCGCCAAGCTGGTCTTGCTCCAAACGCGTGAGTCGACTCCATATTTCCAATGCTTCACGATACTCACGGATTGGATACGCTCGTGGTCGCCAGCCTGGCGGTATGTCCTTAGAATACTGCTTGAGAGAGAGAGGAGTAGTCTGTGGTGAGGCCAACATCTTTCCAACCGAACTTCAGGCAAAATAGACTGTATCTGATCCAACTCTGTGTCTGGTAGTGTATATCTT
>CAUYUJ010004485.1:0-27500 GCA_963575745.1 Prorocentrum cordatum
AGCAGTAGCAGTAGCAGTAGCAGTATCAAGCAGTAGCAGTAGCAAGCAGTAGCAGTAGCAGTAGCAGTAGCAGTAGCAGTAGCAGTAGCAGTAGCAGTAGCAGTAGCAGTAGCAGTAGCAGTAGCAGTAGCAGTAGCAGTAGCAGTAGCAGTAGCAGTAGCAGTAGCAGTAGTAGTAGTAGTAGTAGTAGTAGTAGTAGTAGTAGTAGTAGTAGTAGTAGTAGTAGTACGTCAGACCCGCCCTTGGCTGGCCATCCAGGCCTTGCCTCGCGTCTTCTCGCGCTTGTTGGCCTGGGTGGAGGTACTGGGGTCGCCCCGTGTGCTGCTGTGCCGTTGCGGGCGCTTCACTTTGGGCCGTTGGACCAGCTGCCCACAGTACAAGCGCCTGACGCTGCAAGCATGTCAGACCCGCCCTTTCACCCAGAAGAGGTGCGTGCTACATACTGGCAATGAGGCAGCCGCAAGGACGCTCTTCCCTAGGTGGTTGAGCCTTGGTGATGTGGTGCACGGGACCGCCAGTAGTAGTAGTAGTAGTGGTAGTCGTAGTAGTAGTAATAGTAGTAGTAGTAGTAGTAGTAGTAGTAGCAGTAGTAGTAGTAGTAGTAGTAGTAGTAGTGGTAGTAGTAGTAGTAGTAGTAGTAGCAGTAGTAGTAGTAGTAGTAGTAGTAGTAATAGTAGTGGTAGTAGTAGTAATAGTAGTGGTAGTACTAGTAGTAGTAGTAGTAGTAGTAGTAGTCGTAGTCGTAGTAGTAGTAGTAGTAGTAGTAGTAGTAGTAGTAGTAGTAGTAACAGTGGTAGTAAAAGTAGTGGTAGTAGTAGTAGTAGTAGTAGTAGTAGTAGTAGTAGTAGTCGTAGTAGTATTTGTATCCGTAGTAGCAGTGAGTAGAGTAGTAGTTAGTAGTAGTAGTGGTAGTGTTTAGTTGTGTCGTCGAGTTTTAGTAGTCGTAGTTGTAGTTAGTTGTAGTTAGTTAGTAGTCTTAGTAGTTTAGGTAGTAGTAGTTGTAGTAGTGTTAAGTAGTAGTAGTTAGTCGTGTAGTAGTATAGTAGTTAGTGTAGTAGTAGTGTGTTAGTAGTAGTATGAAAAAATGTAGAGTAGTGGTAGTAGTAGTAGTAGTCGTAGTAGTAGTAGTAGTAGTAGTAGTCGTCGTAGTATGTGTAGTCGTAGTAGTATTAGTATTAGCATTAGTAGTAGTAGTAGTAGTAGTAGTAG
The DNA here is from genome assembly GCA_963575745.1 of Prorocentrum cordatum. Classification (NCBI taxonomy): domain Eukaryota; class Dinophyceae; order Prorocentrales; family Prorocentraceae; genus Prorocentrum; species Prorocentrum cordatum. The sequence continues at coordinate 1,210 of CAUYUJ010004485.1, forward strand.
TAGTAGTAGTAGTAGTAGTAGTAGTAGTAGTAGTAGTAGTAGTAGTAGTAGTAGTAGTAGGAGTACTAGTAGGAGTAGGAGTAGGAGTAGGAGTAGGAGTCGGAGTAGGAGTAGGAGTAAGAGTAGGAGTAAGAGTAGGAGTAAGAGTAGGAGTAGGAGTAGGAGTAGGAGTAGGCGTAGGAGTAGGAGTAGGAGTAGGAGTAGGAGTATGAGTAGTAGGAGTAGTAGGAGTAGTAGGAGTAGTAGTAGGAGCAGTAGTAGTAGTAGTAGTAGTTTAGTAGTTAGTAGCAGCAAATTAGTAGTAGTAGGTGGTAGTAGTATTAGTAGTAGTAGTAGTAGTAGTAGTAGTAGTAGTAGTAGTCGTAGGAGTAGTAGTAGTAGTAGTAGTAGTAGTAGTAGTAGTAGTAGTAGTAGTATAGTATGAGTAGTGGTCGTATGAGTAGTCGTAGTAGTAGTAGTAGTAGTAGTAGTAGTAGTAGTAGTAGTAGTAGTAGTAGTAGTAGTAGTAGTAGTAGTGGTAGTAGTGGTAGTAGTGGTAGGAGTGGTAGTAGGCGGAGGAGGAGTAGCAGGAGGTGGGGGAGGAGGACGTGCCCATGTGCACGAAGCAGGAGGAGGTCGACGAGGAAAAGGAGGAGGAGGACAGGATCAGGAGGAGGAGGGGGAGGCGGAGGAGGAGTTGAGGGAGGACGAGGAGGGCGGGATGAGGAGGAAGAGGAGCAAAAGAGGAATGATGAGGAGGAGTAGAAGGAGGAGGGGGGAGAGAAGGAGAAGGACCCCTTGTGGGCCATGGCGCGCCAAGCTAAGGAGCGCCGATCCCCTGCGCTGCCGCGGAAGGGCATGACGCACGTCAAGTCTTGCCCGCATGAGCTGCCGTCTGTAGTGCCCGATCTGAGGTGATATTTGCAGCTGCCCTTGCTCGGCTTGTGGGGACCAGCCGGCAATCATGAGACGCGCAGTCGTGGGGTTCAGAGGGCCTGGAAGGGGTTCGAGCGCGCCCCTGCTGGGGTTCCCGATGTCATCCGCTTTCGTACAAGCCCGCACGCGAGTTGCAGCGCCGCCTTGCAAGCGCAGAGCAGTGGAGCAGAACCAGAAGGCCAAGGGTACCTAGCTGGGGAGGGCGCCCGAGGGCTGGCGAGCGGGGTGGAGCAGGGGAGGGCGGGCGCTGTGGGGGGGGCCTGGCGGAAGAGGCCCCGGGGCGCGGGCTGAGCGGGAGGAGCGCTGGAAAGTGGCGGGTGGGCAGTGGGAGAGCCAAGGACGGAGCTGGGGCGATGGGGATCGACTAGGCGTAAGAGTGACCTTTCGCCGGAGTGACCTCTGGTGCGGGCGCAGATGGGCCCCCAGGTGGTCGAAAGAGAAGCGGTAGCAGCGGCTTGCGCGCCTGTTTTTGGCCCCCCCGCGGTCCCAAAAAGCCGCGCACCAAAGGTCACTCTCACCCAGGGTCGCTCTTGCGTGTAGCCGATGGGGAGCGGGAGAGCATCGGGAGGGGGCCCGGGAGCCCTTACGAGCCGGGGCGCAGGAGAGCGGGGGCGGCGCGCGGATGCCCTGCCCCCCCAAAGACGTCGATCTCGGCTCGCGGGCTCCGGCTCCGGGCGGCCTCCCGTCAGGGGGGGGGGCGCACATCATGGAGTCGGCGGCGAAATGCGAAACCTATCCTCGCCGATCAACGGCTCAGGCAATTCTATGGGCGGAACACGTCGTTTTCAAAGGCTTAGAGGCTTAAAAGGAAGAGTGAGCAGCCAAGGTTAGGGTTCGGAATGCGTCGAACACGTGGCGAAATCCGAACCCTGACCGCCAGAGCGTCTTTGATGCTGCAGCCCCTCTTCCCCCCCCAAAGCTCTCGGCTGGGAGTGATCGTCCTCCCTCTCCCCCTCGCCCTCCCCTCATCGCCCTCGTCGTCGTGATCTTCGCGAGATCCCCGCCCCCCATCGATTCATGAGAATCGATAGCTGGTGGGGGTAGGTTTCGGACGGGCTCTCTGAGATCCCCGCCCCCCATCGATTCACGAGAATCGATAGCTGGTGGGGGTAGGTTTCGGACGGGCTCTCTGAGAGCAGGTGTCCAGCGTCGCCCAGGGCTGGCAATCTGCATAGGAGGGCGTGGAGGAGGACGACAAGGACGGAGGTGATACAGGGGATGAGGAAGAGGGGGAGGAGGGGCAAGGAGGAGTCGGAGGAGGAGGAGGCGGGGCAAGGAGGAGGATCAGGCGGAGGAGGCGGAGGAGGAGGAGGAGGAGGAAAATAATAATGAGAAGAAGGATCAGGAGGAGGAGGAGGAGGAGGAGGAGGAGGACCAGAGCAACCCTCGGATGCATCAACGACGCTGCACTGAACCTTCCCGTTCGACGTCTCCTTTTCAAAAGTCCCTGCAGATGCTCCTTTTCAACATAAGAAGCCCACCGCTTGAAAGATGAGCGCCCCATTGGGCTACCATGCAGGCGAGTAGTCCCGTTTCGCTAAGGAACTGCCCTGCATCTGTCGGGGTAGAAGGAATGCGAGGATGTAGGAACACAACGTTCAAGGAAGCCAGCGAGAGCCCCGTTTTGACAAGGAACCGCCCTCCATCCGCGTAGCTGTCGCACCATTTTGTATTCTTCTGCTCATCATGTCTGTGAGCGTCTCCAGCAGGCGCCCCATCTTGAAAAGGAACGGCCCTCCATCCGTCCTCTCAACTCTTGTGGGCCTGGCCAGGGTGGTGGGCTGGGCCGAGCATGGCCAGGGCGTCCCCCCTCCCCCACCCTGGCGTGGCGGGGAGCAGGGCGAATGGAGGACGAGGCGAGGGAGAGGAGGAGGCCGAAAATCTCACTGCTCCTGTAGCTTCGGCCACCCCGTGCCTCGAGAGGGTGGAGTACGGCGCTGGGTGGCTCCTCTCGTCGGCTGCCCTCCTCGTCCTTCATTCTGCTTTTCGAGCTCCTTGAGGTCGGGAACTTCGGCTCAGCTGGGAGGCAGCTTGCCTGGGGCCCAGCTGACTCCTGGCGAGCTGGCACGCCGCTGCTGCGCCGCGGCTCCTCCTCCTCCTCCTCCTCCTCCTCCTCCTCCTCCTCCTCCTCCTCCTCTTAGGTGGTTCAGCAGCGGGCGCTCCTCGGGTCCTCGCCCGCACGCTGGTCGCCACGAGCCACGCCAAGGGGCCCCGGCATGCACGAGCCATGCGTGGGCCTCCGCCGCTCGCCCTGCACTCTGGCACTAAAGGCCTCCCCGCGTGCGCCCGCGTGCGCGGCGCGCCCGCGTGCGCGGCGCACCCGCCTGCGACCCCCCCCGCACTGGCCGCCGCGCTGCCTCGAGCGGCCCGCGCGCATGCGCGCCCGCCTGCCTCACCGAGCGCGTTCCACTACTCGCAAAGTGCGTATACCCGCAAACGTCCGAAAAACCCATGCTTGCTTCGATGTGACTTCTCGTGGACCCCCCGCGGCGGACCCAGGCCACTTGCGAGCAGCGACTCTGCGAGTAGCGGAACGCGCTCGCCTACCGCCTGCCCGCCTCGGGGCGCCTGGCGCGCGCCCTCCCCCCGCTGGACGGCACGGCGGCCCGCCTCTCTTTGCCCGGGCCGGCCGGCGCGCGCCACGCCGGCCTGCCGCCGGCCCTGGGCACCCGGCGCGGCCTCGCCTGCCTGCCACCGTGTACAGGGCCACCCGGGGGGCAACACCTCTGGGCGCCTCCCCCAGACCCTTCTCGCGCTGTGGAACAAAATCACGACGGGCGGTGTTTCCACATTTTCGGCCTCCGGGGGCCCTTCCTGGGCCTCGGGGCCGTCAAAAAACGACCCAGGACGGAAAGCCGGTCCAGGGGAAGGGGTCCAGACCTTTGGGGGTCGACGCTGTGAAAAAATTATCCCGGCAAAGCAACCTAACAGCGATGTGTAGAAGCATAGCTGGAAACATTGCCTGTGGTATTCATGGAAGAGTGCTGTTGTAGAATTCTGGTGTTCTCGCAGTCGCATTCGGATTCGCAGTGGCAGTCGCAGTGGCAACATCAGCGGCAGTCGCAGTGGCACTGCCAGTAGTTGCAGTAGCAATAGCTACACTAGCAGCAGCAACAGCAGCAGCAGCAGTAATAGTAACAGTAGTAGTAGCAGTAGAAGTAGTAGTGATGGTAGTAGTGGTAACAGTGAAGTAGTAGTTGTAGTGTGTGGAGTGAACGAGTAGGAGTGATGGGAGCAGTGGTAGTAGCAGTAGAAACACTGCTTTCGATAACGGTATCTCCAAATGAGATCTTTGTATAAATGCATTGAGGTCTAAACAAGACACTGCTATCAACGGATGTGATTCCAAACGAGACACTGCTATCAACGGGTTGAGCCTCAAACGACACACTTGCATCAATGAGTGTAGCTCCAAAACAGGCACTCCCATGAATGGATTTAGTGTGATGTCGTAGTAGTAGTAGTAGTAGTAGTAGTAGTAGTAGTAGTAGTAGTAGTAGTAGTAGTAGTAGTAGTAGTAGTAGTAGTAGTAGTAGTAGTAGTAGTAGTAGTAGTAGTAGTAGTAGTAGTAGTAGTAGTAGTAGTAGTAGTAGTAGTAGTAGTAGTAGTAGTAGTAGTAGTAGTAGTAGTAGTAGTAGTAGTAGTAGTAGTAGTAGTAGTAGTAGTAGTAGTAGTAGTAGTAGTAGTAGTAGTAGTAGTAGTAGTAGTAGTAGTAGTAGTAGTAGTAGTAGTAGTATGGGCACGGATCTGTAAGACCTGAGTCTCCACCGGGGTGCTCGGCGAAACCATTGATGATGATGATGTGATGATTGAGGAGGATGATGGGATGATGACCGCGCTACTTGGATTTGTTCTGTCCGCCTTTCTCGGCCTCCAACCAAATCTTGGAAGACATCTCGCAAACGGAAGAGGAGCGCACTGAGGAGCGGCGTGTGAAGCGGACAGTTGGCAAAGCTTGCAGCCTGAGAAGCACCGCAGAAATTCGGAGGCTGAGAAGCACCGCGGCCGCGCAGTCCGAAGCACCGTGGACTGGGAAGTGGAAGTCTGGGAAGTGGAAGAGCACGAAGTGGCGTATAGTTGGCTCCGGGCATCCAAAATGTGGCCCGGGAGTGGAGTTCTGGGAAGTGGAAGAGCACGAAGTGGCCTACAGTTGGCTCCGGGCATTCAAAATGTGGCCCGGGAATGGTGTTCTGGGAAGTCCAATTCCACGCTGTGGCCTGCAGTTGGCTCCGGGCATTCAGAATGGGGCCCGGGAGTGGTGTTCTGGGAAGTCGAAGAGCACGAAGTGGCTTACAGTTGGCTCCGAGTATCCAAAATGTGGCCCGGGAATGGAGTTCTGGGAAGTCGAAGAGCACGAAGTGGCCTACAGTTGGCTCCGGGCATTCAAAATGTGGCCCGGGAATGGAGTTCTGGGATGTCGAAGAGCACGAAGTGGCTTACAGTTGGCTCCGGGCATTCAGAATGTGGCCCGGGAATGGAGTTCTGGGAGGTCGAAGAGCACGAAGTGTGTGACTGTTTGTGAAAAAACGAGTTCGGCCCCAGCTCCCCGGATGCCGCCCGGACCCCCCTGTGGAGTCATCTGGTGTTCTTTTTTGACCCCACTAGAAACCTATCAGTTTTCGCTGTTAGGTAATCATGAGGTCGGGGGTCTGGGCCGTGGGCTTGCCGCGCACAGACCTCGTTTTTTCGGAGGGCCAGGGTCGAGCTCCCGGGGCCCCGCGGCTGGCCCTGGCACGCCTGGGTGCCCCTGGGAAGCGGCGCCTCTTCCCTGCCCCAGACGTCCGATGTGTGCTGATTTTTCAGCAGGGCCCCCCTCCCAGAAGTCCCGACCCTTTCCCCGAGGGCCAAGCCTTCCTCCCGAGCCGCTTCTTGACGGTCCCAGGGCCCAGCGATGGCCCCCGGAGGCCGAAGAGGGCCAAAAACTTGTCGCCGTGACGTGACGTTTCTACGGCGCGAGCACGTCCGGCGACGCTCGCGCCGTGGAAAAGCCAAAGCGACGCGAGCCTCCCCCTTCGGCTGTTCCTCCTGGTGCCCCCCCGCTGCTGCTGATGCCTCCCGGTATCCGTCCGCAGGGACCCGGCGTCCGCGACGAGCGCCCCCGGGAAAGCATACGTAGCCTGAGGTCGGGCCTGTCCCTCTACAGGGGGAAGATTCAAAAATAGTCCAACAATCGTCTGGGGACTATGTTTGAGTATTTTTGGATTTTGTTTGAATATTTTGTGGAGTATTTTGCATTTGTCGTTCAAACTCCCCCTGTAGGGGGGACAGGCCCGACCCAAACGTAGCCGAGTGCACTCTGGGAGCCCAGCCTGGTCCCGCTCGTCCAAGCGAGGCCTTTGTGCTCCGATTCTGCCCTCCTCCTCTTTCTTCCCCTCGCCTTCCTCCGACCTTGGCATCGCTCGGACGCGTGCATCTTTTCTCGGGCGAAAACCATCGAGGACCATCCTGGACCATCGAGCAACAATTACTCCGACGGAAGAACCCCACATAAAAATCCTCTGGGCGAATCTGGAAAAAACCATCACCGTCGTCCTCGTGGTTGGTGAGGCGTCCTGGCTGTCTCTTCTGCGTATATGTCCTCTCGCCTTGGCGCGGGCCCCCCTTCCACTCCTTACGTTGTCCCCATCCTCGCCCCCCTGTTTGTTCCGCGCCCCGCCACCTCCTCCCCTTCCTGTTGCATGAGCGCGCATGTCGATGTTCCTCGGCGCCGTCGCCGCCACGGCCAGCACAGGCGCGTTCTCTACTGGTCACGTCGCGCAGCCGTTGGGACAACCCCGCGGGCCAGGCTGTCGGGACAACCCCGCGAGCCGTTGGCGCGCAAGACCAAGCCGTTGGGACAACCCCGCGGGCTTCGAGCGAGGCGCAGCCGCGCTCAGGCGGAAGGCAGCACGAAGCCCAGCTCTGCCGCGAGCTGCTTCGCCTCCGCCCTGGACAAAACCGCTCTCTTGTCGAACTCCAGGAGCGCCTTCCGCAGGGACGCCGGCGGCCCGCACTCCAGGAACTCTCGCGGCGGCGGCCGCAGGATCAGCATGTTCCGCATGCACGTGGCGCGGGAGAACATGACGTAGAGGTGCAGCCACCACTGCTCGTCCGACATGCCCGTGCGGCCAGCGTCCTCGTCTCTCGCGCAGTCGATGGTGACGCCCTTGCGCAGCGTCTGGCCCTGCGACAGCGTGGAGGTCAGGTAGGACGCGTGCGTCAGGGTGAACCCCGAGCGGCGCACGCTGTGCGCCCCCGAGCTCTGCCATGTGAACTCCCTTTCGCTGGGCCTGAACATCAGCAAGCTCCGCGCCCGCGCCTCGGCCTGGCCGTCGTCGTCGGCGCCTTCGGCGCCCTGTCGCAGCACCTCGGCGACCTCCTGGTAGATCGGAGACTCCTTGAAGCCGTGCACCTGCAGCCAGATTCCTGACCCGCTCGGATTACCAACATGATCTGCGGGCCCCATAGGGAGGGGGCTCCCGCCTGAGACTTCCTCGCAGTTCACTCACAGACGAGGCTCCCGCCTGAGACTTCCTCCATATTCAGGCTTGAGGAGCCCAAAATGACGACAGTTACAGGGTTCCGATGACCCGCTCGGATTACCAACATGATCTGCGGGCCCCATAGGGAGGGGGCTCCCGCCTGAGACTTCCTCACAATTCACTCAGAGACGAGGCTCCCGCCTGAGACTTCCTCCAAATTCAGGCTTGACGAGCCCAAAAGTGACGACAGTTACAGGGTTCCGATGACCCGCTCGGATTACCAACATGATCTGCGGGCCCCATAGGGAGGGGGCTCCCGCCTGAGCCTTCCTCAGAATTCACTCACAGACGAGGCTCCCGCCTGAGACTTCCTCCATATTCAGGCTTGAGGAGCCCAAAGGTGACGACAGTTACAGGATTCCGATGACCCGCTCGGATTACCAATGTGATCCGCGGGCCCCATAGGGAGGGGGCTCCCGCCTGCGACTTCCTCAGAATTCACTCACAGACGAGGCTCCCGCCTGAGACTTCATCCAAATTCAAGCTTGAGGAGCCCAAAAGTGACGACAGTTACAGGATCCCGATGACCCGCTCGGATTACCAACATGATCTGCGGGCCCCATCGGGAGGGAGCTCCCGCCTGAGACTTCCTCCCAATTCACTCACAGACGAGGCTCCCGCCTGAGACGTCCTCCATTTTCAGACAGTTACATGATCCCGATGACCCGCTCGGATTACCAACATGATCTGCGGGCCCCATAGGGAGGGGGCTCCCGCCTGAGACTTCCTCACAATTTACTCAACGATGATGAGGATGAGGATGATGAGTGGTGGTGAAGATGAGTGGTGAAGAGGATGATGATTGATTGTGAGTGGTGGTGGCGATGATGATGTTTGAATGAGGATGATGCCGATGCCGATGATGTGATGATGATGATGTTCGTGAGCGTGTGAGAGAGTGCGAGTGATGATGATGATGAGTATGTGAGTGACTAAGCATGTGAGAGAGCATCATCGATGATGCTGATGAGGTTGATGATGAGAGAGTGTGAGTGAGTGTGAGTGTGTGTGTGTGTGTGTGTTCCTGTTCCTGCGCGGGGTGTCCAGAGAAAACAAGAACCCCACTTTGGATGTGGGGAACAACTTCCTTGTTGCATCCAGAATGTGGCCTGGGAACTGCGTTCTGGCAGCGCGAGAACCCAACATTGACGACCCGCTCGGATTACCAACATGATCTGCGGGCCCCATAGGGAGGGGGCTCCCGCCTGAGACTTCCTCGCAGTTCACTCACAGACGAGGCTCCCGCCTGAGACTTCCTCCATATTCAGGCTTGCGGAGCCCAAAATTGACGACAGTTACAGGATTCCGATGACCCGCTCGGATTACCAACATGATCTGCGGGCCCCATAGGGAGGGGGCTCCCGCCTGAGACTTCCTCACACTTCACTCAGAGACGAGGCTCCCGCCTGAGACTTCCTCCAAATTCAGGCTTGACGAGCCCAAAAGTGACGACAGTTACAGGGTTCCGATGACCCGCTCGGATTACCAACATGATCTGCGGGCCCCATAGGGTGGGGGCTCCCGCCTGAGCCTTCCTCAGAATTCACTCGCAGACGAGGCTCCCGCCTGAGACTTCCTCCATATTCAGGCTTGAGGAGCCTAAAATTGACGACAGTTACAGGTTTCCGATGACCCGCTCGGATTACCAACATGATCTGCGGGCCCCATAGGGAGGGGGCTCCCGCCTGAGACTTCCTCACAATTTACTCAACGATGATGAGGATGAGGATGATGAGTGGTGGTGAAGATGAGTGGTGAAGAGGATGATGATTGATTGTGAGTGGTGGTGGCGATGATGATGTTTGAATGAGGATGATGCCGATGCCGATGATGATGATGATGATGTTCGTGAGCGTGTGAGAGAGTGCGAGTGATGATGATGAGTATGTGAGTGACTAAGCATGTGAGAGAGCATCATCGATGATGCTGATGAGGTTGATGATGAGAGAGTGTGAGTGAGTGTGAGTGGGTGTGTGTGTGTGTGTGTTCCTGTTCCTGCGCGGGGTGTCCAGAGAAAACAAGAACCCCACTTTGGATGTGGGGAAAAACACGCACGAAACCGACAAATGCACGGGAAATGGGCGTCCGAGCGACGGCAAGCGACCGACCCTGCATGTCCAGGAGTTTTTGCCCCCCCGGCAGGATCACAGGCCCTTTTCCCTGCCTTGCCAGTCTGCTGCCTTGCGAAGCACTGTTTGTGCGTGATCTTGCCGTTCGGCAGATGGCACGGAAGCCTCTCCGGTTTGAGTTACTTAGGCGTCGTGATTGGCGCCAGTGTTGTGTCAGCATGCGCCCGCGTCTCGCGGGTGTGCGTGCGGTGGCGTCTGGAGACTTTCCGAGCGGGTGTACGGACGCTTTGCTGGAAAGGGAGCGCTGAGCGCGCGGCCGACTCCGATGCTTCAGCCACGCGCGCGCCTGCCTTGCTCAGAGGAAGCAGGGGGGGAGGAAGGGAGGAGGGAGGCAGGAGGGAGGAGGGTGGATCGATGGATGGAGGAGGGAGGGAGGGAGGGAGGGACGAGGTTCTGGCTCACTGGGTGGGCCTATCCCCCAAGCAGTGAGATGCTGCACTGTGACTGTGTAGGCAACGTGGTGTGGTCTATGGGGTGTGAGCTGTGTGGTTTCGGCTGTGCGGTGGAAGTTGTGTGGCGCAGGATGCGTGGTGTGATCTGTGTGGTGGGAGCTATTCGGTGTGGCCTCTATGGTGCAATGCATGTCGCAAGAGTTCTGCGGTAGAGGCTACGTGGCACAATCTACGTCATGCAGCTTAGTAGTGGTCAGTGATCAGTCGTCAACTCCACTGCTCGTGCAGTCGTCCAAGCCTCCCACCCTCAGTTTGCTTTGCACAACCCATGCGGCCGCACTTGCAGTGACTCCTTGGCACTGGATGGCGCATCTCTGCGGCTTGGCTAGCGCGGGCAAGCTCGCGGGCAGAGCGGCCAGCTGGATTGGCTCAACCGATGCGGCCGCGATGGCGCTTACCGATGGGCGTTGCCCAGCTCGTTTCAAAGGACGCGCTGGCGCCCGGGAACTTCAGTGCGGTTCGGTGACTGAGGCGGGCGCGGTATCATCATGATGATGCCGACAACGGCGGCAACGATGATGACAGTATCTGTGGTGGTGGCGATGGTGGTGACGATGACGGCGGCAAGGCCAATGACGGCGCCGATGTTGATGACGACGATGACGATGATGATGTAATCACATGTGTCAGTGACGAAGGTGTTTGGCCGATGGTGGCGGCAGTGGCGGCGATTGTCGATGACGGTGACGTGATGCGGCGGCGCTGAATAAGGTGATTGTGCGCGCATAATTGCAATACGCCTGGCGTTTTGTTTGTTGACGTTTGTTTTTGTTTTTTGTGTTCGTATGTGTTCGGAGAGCTATATGGGGCGTTCCAAAGATGCCCTTGCCTTCGAGGATCGAAGGAGTTGCCGTCTCGTCCGCGGCGGAGGGCGGCGGAAGGTCGGCGGAGGGCGGCGAAGGTAGAACGAGGCCGCCTCAGCCAGCGGAAGCCGGCGGAAGGGCGGCGGAAGGTCGGCGGAAGTAAAATATGCGCCTCCGAAGAGATGGAAACCTTGTGTGCGGCCGCGGTGCTCCGGTCGGCGGCGCGTCAGAGTGACCCCTCGCCCTCCTCGTCGTCCTCCTCCCTCCTCCTCCTCCTCCTCCTCCTCCTCCTCCTCTGGTTCTGGTTCTGGGTTTCTGAAATCCGCCATACATCGAGTCTCTTCGATACTCATTGGTTCTGAAAGGATTTCCGCGCGCGCGTGGCGGCGCGCGCGTGTGGCCCGCATGGTTTTATGTGAGACGGAGTCGTGCAGTGGGTGCATGCAGGAGCAGCGTGGATGCACCGCGTGGTGGGAGGAGAGTGCGGGTGCTGGACGGTCAGGTCAGGTCAGAACCCTTGCGCCAGACGGCGCGCGAGCAGGGTGAAACAAGACGATTGCGCCTGTGAAGGGGCACTTCGGCACCCCATCCAAACCAGTGAGCGGAGCCCTCCATCGGAGAGGCGTCTCGCAAGAATCCGCTTTATGGGGGTAGCGGTATAAGGAATGCGCGGGTGCTGGACGGTACTTCTGACATCGCTGGGTTTTCCCAGGACTTGTGCACATGCGTGCGGGTAAGCAATCTGCAAGACTTGTCATGGCAATCCTCTGGTTATCTGGTAGGTCAATGATGAGATGCTTGCAACATCGCTGTGCTGGGTCTGAGTTCGACATGCGCGCGTGTGAAGTAGGTGCAGTTTCATTACCTGTTGAGATGAACGAATGTGCGCTCATAGCATTCTTTGACAGGGTTGAGGGGGGGTTAGACTGGTTGGGCTGGAATGGTATGTAGTCATATGGGAACAAAAAAGCGGCACGTCATAATCATACGTACATTGCAGGGGGTGGTATGAATCTGGTCGGGGGGGAGTGGGTGGTGGAGTTTATATTGTGCTGGCCTCTGCCGCCGATCTGGGGCGCTCCGGATAATGATGATGATGATGCTGCTGATGATGCTGATGCTGATGCTGATACTGATGCTGATGATGCTGATGATGCTGCTGCTGATGATGATGATGCTGATGATGATGATGATGCTGATGATGATGATGCTGATGATGATGATGACGATGATGATGATGATGATGATGATGATGATGATGCTGATGATGATGATGATGATGATGATTAGGATGAGGATTATGGTTATGATTATGAATATGGTGATGTCTATCCTGGTAATGGCCATGGGACCATCTTGGGCGTCTTGGACCGATTGTTCGGTGATTCGGGGCTTTCTTGGGCCGTCTTAAGGGTCTCTTGGGGCCCTGTTGGTCCGTCTTGGGCCTCTTCTTGGGCTCGAAAAAATCATGCGGGAACATTCTGGGTGCCTCAGAGGGCGCGCGGGGAGCCTCAAGAGATTTGAGAGCTTGGGGTCCGGGCCCATGAAGAATGCTCAGGCTTGAGGGCTGAGGCTCAGGGGATTGAGCAAGAGACCTGGGGAAGCCTCTTGGGGGTCGTTTTAGGGCCTCTCTCGGGCCTCTTGGGGACCTCCTGGGGGCTTCTTGAGGGCCTGTGGGCCCCCCCCGCCCCCGAACACTAAATGCGTCGGGAATGGCATCCCCCCCCCCCCTTGCAGAGCGAAGCTTGAGCGAGCTCAAGTCCACGCTCTCAGAAATTCACACGCAGGATCGGCGGATTTCGGGCGAAAAGTGAAGGGCCATAGAGAAGAGACTACAGTCAACCCGCATAGTAAGGATGGGCAACCATCCCAAGGGTACCCTTGCATCCTTGCCTCCTCGGTCCATCCTTCGCCACTTTCGTCGGCCGCGCCCCGCTCGAAAAGCTTCGAAGTGGGCGCCCAAGGCCCCTGCATCCGTATCGCGCATCGTTACCGTACGGGTTGACCGCATGTGTGGCAAGAGCCGCGTGGCAACCCTTCGCAAAATGCGAAAAGCGCGGCAGAAGCGGGAGAGGAGGTGGATGCCAAGACAAGGATATCTCAGATATGCGGCGCTGTCGTGTACACGTCGGTAGCCCGCTGCTGCGTGGCAACCCTTCGTAAAGCACGAAAAACGCGACAGAAGAGGGAGAGGAGGTGGATGTCAGAACAGGGATATCTCAGATGTGCTGCGCCGTCGTGTACACGTCGGCAGCCCACTGCCGCTGAAAAGGGTCACAGAGCAGAGACTGTGTGTGTGTGAGTGTGTGTGTGTGTGTGTGTGTGACAAGAGCCGCGTGGCAACTCTTCGCAAAGTACGAAAAACGCGACAGAAGAGGGAGAGGAGGTGGATGTCAGAACATGACGAACCAACAACACACACCCATACCCATAGGGGGGTCGGAAAGGGCTATGGGTGCGTGTTGTCGGATGGGGGTCCCCGCTCGAACGGGAGCGTTCCCTAGGGTCCGACAACCCGCACCCATGCCCCTAGCCAGTCCTCCTCCCAACGACCCCCATTATGGGTATGGGTGTGTCTTGTTCGTTCGTCGGAACAATCATATCTCAGATACGCTGCGCTGTCGTGGACACGTCGGCAGCCCGCTGCTGCTGAAGGGCCATAGAGAAGAGACTGTGTGTGGCAAGAGCGCTTCGCGCCTCCTCGTCCTCCTCCTCGCGCCCTCGTCGCCCCTCGGCGGGCGTCGATCGTACGAGGATCGCCTCCTCCTCCTCCTCCTCCCCCTTCCTCCTCCTCCTCCTCCTCCCCCTTCCTCCTCCTCCTCCTCCTCCTCCTCCTCCCCTCCCCCTCCTCCTCCTCCTCCTCCCCCTCCTCCCCCTCCTCCTCCTCCGCCTCCTCCTCCTCCCCTCCCCCTCCTCCTCCTCCTCCTCCTCCTCCTCCTCCCCCTCCCCCTCCTCCTCCCCCTCCTCCTCCTCCTCCTCCTCCTCCTCCTCCTCCTCCTCCTGCATCGTGGTGTCAGCCGCGCGGGGGAACGTCCGTGCTCGCGAGGCGCGGCGGGCGGCCACGGGCGGCCACCACGGGGGCGGCCACGGGGCGGCCCGCAGAGGCGGCCAGCAGAGGCCTCTTCGGGGCCGCAGGACTGCTCGGTCTCGGCATCGCTCGGGCGCGTGCATTCTTCCTCTCGGCGAGGACCATCGAGGAGCATTTTGTTCTCTTTCAGAATCAAACTGGAGGAAACATAGGGGACCACCCTATTCGACCGAGAGGAGGGTTGCACGTGGAAACAGGCATGTCGCTTCGGACTTCCTCTGCATTCTGACCCCCAGGAGAGGGGCAATCTGTAAGACAATCCAAGGGTTTCGCTCGAGACATCCTCAACAAACTCTGCAACACAAGCATTTCGAAAGAGACATCCGCAATAAACGGGAATGTGTACTTTACCATATGTTTCATCGATCGGAATTTCAAAAACCAGCGTTTCGCCTGGGCCATTCTCACAATTTAATCCGCCGGCCCCATGCGACCTCTTTACATCGCAAAATAATTCCGCCGGCCCTACGCAAGTCGAGGTGGCGGGTAAGACTAAGAAAAGAGAATCCTGGGCCCACGCCCTGAGTAAGACATTTAGCACATTATCGACCCAAGAAGCCAGATAGGAATATTGAAATGAGAGGCATGGCAAAGTTTTCAGGACACCTGATTGGGCAACGGGCAATTGCAATTCTGAACGTATCGATCTTGATGTACCGTGCCAAGGGCTGTGCTGTGCTGCGCCGTGTTGAATTCAGATGTGCCATGTCGCGATTGTGCTCTGTGGCGTTGTGGATCGAGTCCTCCTTAACAACCGTGTCCTGACCGAATTGATCTGGATCGTAAGCTCTAAGCCCGAGCTGCCTGAGCGCATAGTAGCTGGCCCACAGCTAGTTGAAGCCGAAACGTAATTACGGGACGTTCAGTCAACTGGAGCTTAAAGTCTTGTTCAGCTCCGAAAGGGACGACACGACACGGGGCACAGGCTCACGACGCGCCACAAGATGTGCCACGGGCACGTTAGGGGATGCGCCAGGGGATTTGTCAGGTAACGTCTGAGGGGGCGTGCCCTGGACGTGCCAGGGACCTGCCACGGGACGTGCCAAGGCGCGTGCCATGGGGCGGGCCAGAGGACGTCGTGCCAGGGGACGTGGCTAGCGGCGCGCCACGGGACGGGCAGGGGAAACGCCTGGGGACGAGCCAGGAAATGTGACAGAGGACGAGCCCCAGAATGTGCCACGCCGAGGCGCGTGCTAGGTGACGTGCCAAGGCAAGTCACGCTAGAACGTCGCAAATGACGCGCCGTAGAAACGATTGTCCAACGTCACCTCGCGCGATCACCGCGGGACATGGGCCAGCAGCGGTTCACGATCTGCAACGCGCACACCGTGTAATCACGCGCGCGAGACGGCCTCACAGGGAAGGCGCCAGCGCGCGAGGGGACGCCCCACGAACGGGTGGTGTTGGGCTTCGACGCACTCTATCGCGACAAGCGTTTCGCTCGAGAGATCCTCAAGAAATCCTGATGCAAAACATCAGCCTAGGCGTCCTGTGCACGTGAAAACAAGCGTTTCGGTTGAGACAGGATCAACACATCCTCATGCTAGACATCCGCGTGGGCGACCTGGGCACGTGAAAACAAGTGTCCCGCCCGAGACATCCTGAATACCTCGTGTTAGACATCTGCCTGGGCGACCCAATCGCGTGAAAACATGCGTTTGTTTCGCTTGAGACATCAAGCCCAAATCCTTATGCTAGGCACCCGCCCAGGCGACCTGGACACGCGGAAACAAGCGTTTCGCTCGAGACATTTTCAACACATCCTCATGTTAGACATCCGCCTGGGCGACCTGGACACGCGAACAATTAACGCTTCGCTCGAAACATCCGAATACATCCTCATGTTAAACATCCGCCTGGGCGACCTGGACACGTGAAAAGAAGCGTTTCGCTCGAGACATGATCAACACATCCTCATGCTAGACATCCGCCTAGGCGACCTGGACACGTGCAAACAGGCATTTCGCTCCAGAGATAATCAACACATCCTCATGTCAGACATCCACCTGGGCGATCTGGGCACGTGAAAACACACGTTTTCTTTGCGACCTGTTCAAGACGGTTTTATGCTAGACATCCACCTGGGCGACCTGGACACGTGAAAACAGGCGTTTCGCTCGAGACATCCTCTTCGTACCCTCACGTTAGACATCAGCCTGGGCGACCTGGACTCGTGAGAACAAGTACTTCGCTCGAGACATCCCCAACACATCTTCATGTTAGACATCCGCCTGGGCGACCTGGCCACGTGAAAACAGGCGTTTCGCTCGAGCCTCCCCAAACTCTGCAACACAAGCGTTTTGCTCGAGACACCCTCTGCCAATCATGTAAAGCAAGCGTTTTGCTCGGGACATCCTCTGAAAAAGTTCCGCTGTCCCACCCTTTCTTTTTTATTTTGGTTATACTTATCAGGCCAAAGATCCGCCGGCCCACCTCAAGCATGGCACCAGGGACAGTTACATTACTAAGAGAGAGCCCTGGGCCTTTCTGCCATTTTCGGGAGACAGTGCCCATCTCTTTAAACCCCTTGTTCACGGCGGGGCCCCTCATGGGGGACATGTTCTTGTTGGGGCTCGTCCTTTAACTTTGGGGTTCCCCATTTGTGGCTTGCCGTGTCTCCCCCTGTTTCAAGCAGTGGCGAAGCGTCCTGGCGTGCCTGTAGTCCTACCAAACAATGTTCTAAGAACCTTTTGTGGTTCCCACGAAATGTTCCTGGAACATTTCTGCTTGGGACTGTCTCGTCTTATCGCATCGGGCTTATGTTCTAAGAACACTGCTTTATCACATCGGGTCCTTGGAGCATTTCTGGTTTAGGACTATAGGAATGCCGGGACGGTCGGTCCCTGCGCAACTCTTCCTTCTCCGAGTAGGGGATGGACTACAGGATTGAGTTACTCTGAAATGGATTTTCTCGTCGAGTCTCGAAACAAGTACGTAGAAAGCTCCGTAGGTTCGACTGAGGCATCAAGTTTGGGGTAAACCAATTCTGTAGTCGATCTCCTCCTTCTCCTCCTCGCCCTCCTCCTCGTCCTCCTCCTCCTCCTCCTGCTCCTCCTCCTTCTCCTCCTCCTCCTCCTCCTCCTCCTCCTCCTCCTCCTCCTCCTCCTCCTCCTCCTCCTCCTCCTCCCCCTCCTCCTCCCTCTCCTCCCTGCGGCCACCTGGCCTGTGCAGGTTGCGTGCTTCTCCTCCCCCCCGCCCTGCCCTCCCGCTCCAGAGGCGAGCGGGGCGGCGGGCCGAGGAGCGGCGCCGAGCCCTGCACGGCGCCGCGCCGAGCATAACGTGCCCATGTCTCGGGAGGGGAAGAAACACACAGAGACACAATGAATCGTCGATTCCCCAGAAATAAGATGGGGAACATATGGGAATTTGGGGGGAAGACAGAAACCCAGAACATATGGGGAAATATGGGGACTCTGGTTATTTAATCGCTTCGCTCATTCCGCCGGCCCATATTGTCGCACCGTTGTGGGCTAGCCGAGTTTTGGGGGCCGTTTTGGGGCCTCTTGGGGCCTCTTTTGGGCCTCTTGG
Organism: Prorocentrum cordatum; assembly: GCA_963575745.1. Classification (NCBI taxonomy): domain Eukaryota; class Dinophyceae; order Prorocentrales; family Prorocentraceae; genus Prorocentrum; species Prorocentrum cordatum. The sequence goes on from CAUYUJ010004485.1 coordinate 18,646, forward strand.
GCGCCTCTTGGGGCGTCTTGGGGGCCTCTTGGGGGCCTCTTGGGGCCTTTTTGGGGCCTCCTGGGCGCCTTCTGGGGCGGAGGGCTCGATTTTTCAGTTCTCGGTTCCCCTCTTGAGCCCCTCTTGGGCCCGTCTTGGGGCCTCTTGGTCCGTCTTGGGCGGCACTTGGGCCGTCTTGGGGGCCCTCCTGGGCCGTTCCGGGGCCGTCTTGGGAGCCTCGTGGGCCGTCTTGGAGCGGTCTTGGGGGCCTCTTGGGCCGTCTTGGAGCGTCCGGAAGCCGAAAAAGCCAGAACACAAAAAACATCGAAAAAACCAATGAAAATCAACGATTTTGGCCTCTTGGGGCTCTCTTCGGAGGCCTCTTGGAAGGCTCTTGGGGCGTCTTGGAGGCCTCTTGGGCTGTCTTGGGGGCCTTTTGGGCCGTCTTGGGGTCATCTTCGGCGTCTTCGAGCGCTCTTTGGGCGTCTCGGGGGCCTCTTGGGCAGTCTTGGGGGCCTCTTGGGGCACTCTGAGCGCGCTCTGGGGAGCCTGAGAGGCCGCACCCAGAAGGAAAACCATCTCTGAGTAGACTTGGTCGGGCGGTGGTCGGGCGGCGGTCGGGCGGCGGTCGGGCGGCGGTCGGGCGTTGGTCGGGGTACTTTTCGCCGGGGGACCCCCAGGGGCCGCCCCGCGCGCGCGAACTAGAAATACTGTTAATACTGTTAACCAGTTACCGGAGATCTTAGCACGCCCTGGCCCGTTGGGCCGGCGAATTTGTGTCTATTTGTTTGTGCGTCCCGAGGCCTCTTCGATGTCGTCTCCCCCTGTAGACTGGGGCTCCTCGTGGGGAATCCGTCTTCCTTGCGCTGTCGCTCGGCGGTCGTTCCATGTCCCGCCCGCTCCTCGTGGTGCTCCGCTTCCCTGTCTTGCTCTCATCGTGCTCGTTTTCTGCTTCGCGTTCGACATCAGTGTGCGGGCCTGATCTTCCCTAAATGGTCCGCGCGGTATCGAAGACACCTGTCGGCCATGCTCCACCTCCCGTCTCCTCCTCCTCCTCCTCCTCCTCCTCCTCCTCCTCCTCCTCCTCCCCCTCCTCCTCCCACTCCTCCCCCTCCTCCTCTCCCTCCTCCTCCTCCTCCTCCTCCTCCTCCTCCTCCTCCTCCTCCTCCTCCTCCTCCTCCTCCTCCCCCTCCCCCTCCTCCTCCTCCTCCTCCTCCTCCTCCCCCTCCTCCTCCTCCTCCTCCTCCTCCTCCTCCTCCTCCTCCTCCTCCTCCTCCTCCTCCTCCTCCTCCTCCTCCTCCCCCTGTCCCTCTCGCCTCCTCGGCTCGAGCCCGCGAAGGCGGGGTCATGGCGGGCGTGTGGGTCGTGGTCGGAGGCGCCGAGAGCGGCGGCCTGCTGGTGCGCGAGGCCCTCCGGCCCTCTCTTCTCTTTCCTCCCTGCCTCCTCACTCCTTCTCCCTGCCTCTTCCTACTCCTACAGTCGGGGCCCTGAAGAAGGAACCCTTTTGGTTGGGGAGGGGCTCCGCGTTCCTTACGTTTTTCACAGCCTGCCTCAGGTTTTCCTTATGTTTTCGATCGGAAATCGAAGTTTAACTTTTGGAAAAAAGGGGCCTCGTTCCTTATTTAAGGTTCCTTAGGTCAACGCCCCGACTGTACTCCTGCTCTGTGCTAGGCGTCCGTACGTGCTAGGCTGCTGTGTCTAGCAGCCAGGCCCCGCCTGGCCGACCTCACGGCCATAGTCCGTTTCACCGCGGACGATGGACCCAGCTGGTCCCTGGCTCTTCCTACTCCTACTTCTCCTCTTGCGCCAGACCGTGTAAGAGGCCTGGGCCGTTTCAGTTCTTCTCTTTTTTGCTTCTGGAGAAATGATCGACCCACTCCTTTTCCCTGCCTAGTCCTACTCATACTCCTACAGCCAAGACGCTGAAATAAGGAACCCATCGGGTTGGGAAGGGGCTCGACATTCCTTACATTTAGTAGGCCCTTCTATCGCTGTTTCTCCAGCGTTCCTCGTCCACGCAGGCGGGTTTGGGGTCAAAGAAGGGGCTTCGTTCCTTATTTGGTGTTCCTTCTTTCAGCGGCCCGACTGTGCTCTTCTCCAGCGCCAGACCGTATAAGAGGCCTGGGCCTTTTCAGTCTTTATCTTTTGGTTTCTTGGGGACATGATCGACTCACGAACCCGGAAAGGGACATGAACATGTGAGGCATGGCAGCGTTTTCAAGACACCTGATTGGGCGACGGGCACATGCAATGCTGACTGTATCGAAATTGGTGTACCGTGCCCAGGACTGTGCTGTGCTGTGCCGTGCTGATCTGCGATGTGCCATGCCGCGATTGTGCTCTATAGCGTTGTGGATCCTCCTTGGCATTCGACTCCTGACCGAACTGGTCTGGATCTTAAGCTCGAGCTGCTTGAGCACATAGTAAGCGCCCCCGAGCTAGTTGAAGTGGAAAAGTGGCGGACGTTCAATCAACTCGACTTCAAAATCCGATTCAGATCCGAAAATGGGACGACACGACACGGGGCACAGGCTCACAGACGCGCCACAGGATGTACCAGGGGCGCAAGAGGGGATGCGCCAGAGGCCGTGTCAGGGGACGCATCAGGGACGTGCCCTGGACGTGCCAGTGACCTGCCACGGGACGTGCCAAAGCGCGTGATAGCTGCCAGAGGACGTCATGCCAAGGGACGTTGCAAGGGGCGCGCCACGGAACGGGCACGGGAAACGCCTGGGGACGAGCAAGGAAACGCGACAGAGGACGCGCCAGGGAACGTGCCACGCCTAATGGCGTGCCAGGGGGCCAGGGCACGTCACGCCCGAACGTCGCAAGGGACGCGCCAGGGGGCGCGCCAGGGCGGCAAGGGACGCCCCACGGACGGGCGGGGTTGAACTGCGACGCACTCTACCGGCAAGCGTTTCACTCGAGACATCCTCAACATATCCTCATGCTAGACATCTGCCTGGGCGACCTGGACACGTGAAAACAAGCGTCTCGCCAGAGACATCCTCGACAGATCCTCATGTTAGACATCTGCCTGAGCGACCTGGACAAGTGGAACCAGGCGTTTCGCTCAACACATTCTCAACACATCCTCATGGTAGACATCCGCCTGGAAGATCTGGACACGCGAAAACGAACGGTTCGCTCGAGACATCCTCCGGACGTCTTTATGTTGGACATCCGCCTGGACGACCTGGGCGCGTGGAAACAAGCGTTTCGCTCAACACATCCTCAACACATCCTCATGCTAGACATCCGTGTGGGCGACCTGACCAAGCGTGTCTCTCTCGAGACGTTCTCAGCACCTCCTCGTCTTAGACATCCGCCTGGGCGACCTCGGCACGTGACAACAAGCGTTTCGCTCGAGACCTTCTCAACACATCCTCCTGCTAGACATCCGCGTGTGCGACCTGGACACTCGAAAACAAGCGTCTCTCTCTCTCGAGAGAGAGACATCCTCATCAAATCCTCATGGTAGACATCTGCCTGGACGGCCTGGTCGCGTGAAAAGAAGCGTTTCGCTCGACACATCCTCGACACATCCTCATGCATTCGCCTGGGCGACCTGGACACGTGAAACCAAGCGTCTCGCTCGAGACATCCTCAACACATCCTCATGCTATACATCTGCCTGTGCTACCTGGACGCGTGAAAACAAACGTCTCGCCAGAGACATCCTCGACAGATCCTCATACTAGACATCTGCCTGAGCGACCTGGACAAGTGGAACCAGGCGTCTCGGCCGAAACATCCTCAAGATCTGGGCACGTGACAACAAGGATTTCACTTGATACATCCTCTGAATTCTGATCCCCAGGAGAGGAACATTCTATAACATAAATCAGCGTTTCGCCCTCAACATAGTCTGCAAAACAAGCGTTTCGCTCGAGACATCAGCGACAGACGAAAACGTTTACTTGACCTGGTGTTTTATCGATCGGACTTTCAAAACCAACGTTTCGATCGGGACATCCTCAAACATAGTTCCGCCGGCCCTGCCTGACTTGACGTTTATCAGGAAATAATTCCGCCGGCCCTTCCCCGACGTGGCATCGGGGACAAGTTTACCAACTAAAAGAAAACCCTGGGTTCAGGCCCTTTCCGGGAAACATGATCGACCCACAAACCCGGAAAGGTATATCGAAATGTAGGGCATTGCAATGTTTCAAAGACACCTGATTGGGCGACGGGCAAATGCAATGCTGAGTGTATCGATCTTGATGTTTTGTGCCGAGGGCTGTGCTGTGCTGCGCCGTGCTGAATTGCGATGTGCCATGCCGCGATTGTGCTCTATAGCGTTGTGGATCGAGTCCTCCTTTGCATCCGAGTCCTGACCGAACTGATCTGGATCTTCAGCTCGAGCTGTCTAAGCACATAGTTGCTGCCCCAGCGCTAATTGACAGAGGGACATGCCAGGAGGACGCGCCGCGGAACGCCCCAAGGGACGCGCCAGGGCACGTGCCAGGGGACGTGCCACGGGGACGCACCGCGGGACTTGCCAAGGGGACGCGCTTCGGAACGTGCCCATGGACATGCCACGGGACGTGCCAGGGGACGCGCTGCGCGACGTGCCAGGGTGACTCGCCACAGGACGCGCCACGGAACGTGCCAGGGAACGTGCCAGGCTGCAATGCTGAGTGTGCCGATCTTGATATACCGTGCCAAGGGCTGTGCTGAGCTGCGACGTGCTGATGTGCCATGCCCCGACTGTGCTCTACAGCATTGTGGATCGAGTCCTCCTTTACATCCGAGTCCTGACCGAATTGATCTGGATCTTCAGCTCGAGCTGTCTGAGCACATAGTTGCCGCCCCAGCGCTAATTGACAGGGGGACATGCTAGGAGGACGCGCCGCGGAACGCCCCAAGGGACTCGCCAGGGCACGTGCCAGGGGACGTGCCATGGGGACGCACCGCGGGACTTGCCAAGGGGACGCGCTTCAGAACGTGCCAATGGACATGCCACGGGACGTGCCAGGGGACGCGCTGCGCGACGTGCCATGGGGACTCGCCACAGGACGCGCCACGGAACGTGCCAGGGAACGTGCCAGGTTGCAATGCTGAGTGTGCCGATCTTGATGTACCGTGTGCTGAGCTGCGACGTGCTGAATTGCGATGTGCCATGCCGTGACTGTGCTCTACGGCATTGTGGATCGAGTCCTCCTTTGCATTCGAGTCCTGACCGAACTGATCTAGATCTGAAGCTCGAGTTGCTTAGTATGTAGTAGCCACCCCAGAGCTAGTTGACAGAGGGACATGCCAGAGGGACGCGCCGCGGAACGTCCCAAGGGACGCGCCAGGGCCCGTGCCAGGGGACGTGCCACGGGGGCGCACCGCGGGACGTGCCAAGGGGACGCGCTACGGAACGTGCCCATGGACATGCCACGGGACGTGCCAGGGGACGCGCCGCGCGACGTGCCAGGGGGACTCGCCACGGGACGCGCCAGGGAACGTGCTAGGGAACGTGCCAGGTTGCAATGCTGAGTGTGCCGATCTTGATGTACCGTGCCAAGGGCTGTGCTGTGCTGCGCCGTGCTTATTTGCGATGTGCCTTGCCGCGATTGTGCTCTATAGCATTGTGGATCGAGTCCTCCTTTGCATCCGAGTCCTGACCGAATTGATCTGGATCTTCAGCTCGATCTGCTTGAGCACGTAATAGCTTCCCCAGCGCTAATTGACAGAGGGACATGCCTGAGGGACGCGCCGCGGAATGCCCCAAGGGACGCGCCAGGGCACGTGCCAGGGGACGTGCCACGGGGGCGCACCGCGGGACGTGCCAAGGGGACGCGCTACGGAACGTGCCCATGGACGTGCCACGGGACGTGCCAGAGGGACGCGCTGCGTGACGTGCCAGGGGGACTCGCCACGGGACGCGCCACGGAACGTGTCAGGGAACGTGCCAAGGGACGCGCCGGGGAACGTGCCAGGGAACGCGTCAGGGAACGTGCCGCGGGACGTCCCTGACGTCAGGGAACGCGTCAGGGAACTCCGCCAACCTCGGGACATGAGCGTGAGCGGCTGTGTGGCAAGGCCTCCGGGCTTGAACCAGAATGGCTACGGAAGGCACTGCTTGCGGGGGTTCCGGTCCGGCCATCGAGGCTAGCTCGGCATCTGTCGCACATTGCTTTTGCTTTGCCTTTCCTTTGTTTTTGCTGTTGCTGTTTCTTTGCTTTGCTTTGCGTTGCTTGTGCTTTGCGTTGCTGTTGCTGCTGTTGCTTTGCCTTTGCTTTGCTGCTATGCTATGCTATGCCATGCTATGCTGCACTATGCTATGCTATGCTATGCTATGTTGCGCGATGCTGCGCTATGCTATGCTATGCTGGGCTATGCTATGCTAAGCTAAGCTAAGATAAGCCCAGCTAAGCTAGGCTAAGCTAAGCGAAGCTAAATGAAGCTACAGCTACGCGAAGCTAAGATGAAGCTAAACAAAGCTAAACTAAGCTATGCTATGCTAAGCTAAGCTAAGCTAAGATGATATACGCAAAGCTAAGGTAAGGGGGCGCAGCTGGGGGAACCGCGGGGCGGGGACCGGGGGAACCGCCCGGGGCGAAGCCCACTGCCCTGCCCTTTTAAGCCCAGCGAGTAAGAACCCTCTAGGCAGAGCCTAGGTAGGGAATGAAACAAGTTTTCCAGGCCTGAGGGATAGCTACACTGTCTGTATATATTATATGGTATAGTCTTTATCCGCGACTCTTACTTACCTGGGCGCGCATCGATCCACGAAAGCTCACAACACCTGAAACCCCAGTTGCTGACCCTTTGGCCTGACACTATGCGCCACGAGCAAGAGAGATCGGAGATGTAAGATTCTCTCTCTCTCTCTCGTTCTCTCTCTTTCTCTTTTGTCCTCCCCCCCACACCCACAACAAACATCCCAAACACCCAGACTTGGATACTGCCTCCAGCCCCTCCTCCTCCTCCTCCTCCTTTCTCCTCTCCTCCCTTCTCTTCCTTCCTCCTCCCTTCTCTTTCCACCTTCCTCATTTTCCTCCTCCCTCATCGAAGGGCGCGGGGCTGTCGTCCCCCAAGGAGCCGCAGCGCCTTTCGCACGGCGCCGTCGTCCGGGAGCTGGAACAGGAGGGGGAAAGGCTGCGGCGCAAGCTGTTGTGGAGGAGGAGCACGAGGAGGAAGAGGAAGAGGAGGAGGAGGAGGAGGAGGAGGAGGAGGAGGAGGAGGAGGAGGAGGAAGGGGAAGAAGGAGGACTGTCTCGGCTGTCGTTAATGGCATTGTTAAAGTGGAGGAGGGAGGAAGAGGATGATGATGATGAGGAGGAGGAGGGGGAGGTGGAGGAGGAAGGAGGAGGAGGAGGAGGAGAGAACCAATGGAAATGCAATAATCATCAACGATGTTGGAAGTTACCCTCCCTCCAGGCTCCCTCTTCAGAGGCCTCTACGACGGTTCATGTCTATTGAGGGAACTGCCTCGTTGGAAGACAACCGTTGGAAGATCCTGAAGCGTGCCAAAACATTGTTCTCGGGATTTCAACGCCACGTATCCACCTGACTGCTGCGTCTTGACGGTCCAGAATCGTGCCATAACGCCATTTTTGGGGCTTCAACACAGCGAATCAACATAACCGTTGCGCCCGCATAGCCCAGAATCTTTCCAAAACGCAATTCCTGGTACGTTGATCATGGGGATCCGTGACTCCCTGGCACTTTTTTATAACAAAACCAATGTGCGCGGCGCTAAGGCGAGAGCCACATGTTGAAAAGGAACCGCCCTCAATCCGTGAAGCTCTTGCAATTAAAAAAACGAATGTGCGCGGCGCTACGGCGAGAGCCACATGTTGAAAACCACCCGTCCTCAATCCGTGCAATTCTTGCACATGTTGTAAAACGAATGTGCGCGGCGCTACGGCGAGAGCCACATGTTGAAAACCACCCGTCCTCAATCCGTGAAATTCTTGCACATGTTGTAAAACGAATGTGCGCGGCGCTACGGCGACAGCCACATGTTGAAAACCACCCGTCCTCAATCCGTGAAGCTCTAGCATTTTTTTCCCAACCATCCTGTGGTGTTGGGTCCTCGTTTTGAAGAGACGTCGCTCCGCGTTCCTCCTTCCTCCTTCCTCCTCCTCCCCTTCCTCCCCCCTCCTCCCCCTCCCACACCCATTCTGGCACACCCCTCACACGTTTCGTGGCCCCATAGGGAGCTCCACCGAAGGCCCCAGTGGCTGCGCCCGCATGCGGTTCCACCCACCATTCTGGCACACCCCTCACACGTTTCGTGGCCCCATAGGGAGCTCCACCGAAGGCCCCAGTGGCTGCGCCCGCATGCGGTTCCACCCCCCATTCTGGCACACCCCTCACACGTTTCGTGGCCCCATAGGGAGCTCCACCGAAGGCCCCAGTGGCTGCGCCCGCATGCGGTTCCACCCCCCATTCTGGCACACCCCTCACACGTTTCGTGGCCCCATAGGGAGCTCCACCGAAGGCCCCAGTGGCTGCGCCCGCATGCGGTTCCCCCCATTCTGGCACACCCCTCACACGTTTCGTGGCCCCATAGGGAGCGGCATTCCCTCCACAGTGAGCTGCTGCCCGCATGCGGTTCCACCCCCATTCTGGCACACCCCTCACACGTTTCGTGGCCCCATAGGGAGCTCCACCGAAGGCCCCAGTGGCTGCGCCCGCATGCGGTTCCACCCCCCATTCTGGCACACCCCTCACACGTTTCGTGGCCCCATAGGGAGCTCCACCGAAGGCCCCAGTGGCTGCGCCCGCATGCGGTTCCACCCCCCATTCTGGCACACCCCTCACACGTTTCGTGGCCCCATAGGGAGCTCCACCGAAGGCCCCAGTGGCTGCGCCCGCATGCGGTTCCACCCCCCATTCTGGCACACCCCTCACACGTTTCGTGGCCCCATAGGGAGCTCC
>CAUYUJ010004485.1:32500-37500 GCA_963575745.1 Prorocentrum cordatum
GTACGACCAGAAGAAGGCCAGGCTGACCCTCACCCTCCTCGGACAGGTGCTCGTCGGAGTGACGGCAGAGGCGGCAGAGAAGCTGCTCAAGGAGCAAAGCGAGGCTTGGGGGAACGCCGCGGCGGAGGCCACCCTGCAGAAGAGCCCACTGGAGATCGTTCCGTTCACGAATGGGGTCAAGATGATGGGTCTCAACAGCGTGATGAGTCACATACTGAGAGAGTGGGGAGGTGCCCGCAAGCCAGGCCGCGCGCCCAGAGGCGAGATGGCAAAGCTGTTGCAGGGCAAGAAGTAGACGGTGAGGGAGCTTCGGTACGAGGCTCCGCGGCCCGCGCGGGCCGTCAGCGGGCGGGGGCTTCGGGCAGGGCGTCTTCCTCGGGTCCGAGGGCCTTCGGCCCCTGCGGCTGAAAGGGGGTGGACCCTTGGCGGTTCCCCCATTCGGCCGCCGCCTTCTGGCGGCGTTCCGCCCCTGTGTGTTCGGAACTCCGACAGCAGGGCTGGATCCGAGGTGGAAGCTTTAGCTCTAGGTGCGTAGAGTTGCCCAGCGCCAGTGTGCTCGGTTGAGATTCGGATCAGTGAAGGCGCGAATGGGATGGGTAAGTAAGTAAGGAGGATGAGGAAGAGGAGGAGGACGTGGAGGTGCAGGTGGATGCGGTGGTGGAGGAGGAGGGTCGAGGAGGAGGGGGGGAGGAGGAGTGGGGGGAGCATGAGCAGGAGGAGGCGCAGGAGCAGGAGTGGAGGATGGGTGGAGCGGAGGGGGTCGAGATGGGGCCAGGTTGCGGTACAAGCTGCTGGAGGGGGACGGCCCGGAGACGGGTTGGGTGAGCGTCAGGCTCCAGGCCAAGCGGCTGGTGGTGCCCGCAGTTCCGGACGCTGTGATGGCAGGCCGGGAGGGTGGCCGCCAGGTCGGGGAGGCGGCGCCCGCGATGACCTTCTACGCCATCAGCGACGTGCACGTGGAGTGCAGGCAGAACCTGCAGTGGCTGCAGGAGCTGCCCAGGTTCGAGCGCTCTGCGATCCTGGTGGCCGGCGACCTGGGCGTGTCTCTGAGGCAGATTCGGGAGGCGCTGCTGCTCTTCCGGCAGAAGTTTGACCACGTGTTCTACTGCTTCGGCAACCACGAGTGCTGGGCACACGAGAGCGCCGGCGACGAGGACTTCGCCGCCTTCTCCGACTCGTTCGGGAAGCTGGAGGTGCTGCGCTCGGTGTGCGAGGAGGTGGGCGCTCACACGACGCCGCAGCTGATCTAGGGGAACAACAAGTGACATAAACACAAAAACTCGGAGGTCCGCGCGGATTTCTCGCATCGGCGCTGGACCCCCCTCTCTGGCGCGCGGAGCGCGCCAGGGGCGGCGCTGGAGGCGCCGCCGGGGGGCCCCAGCGCCGATCCGGGAAATCCGCGCGGACCTCCGAGTTTTTCTATGGTTGTGTGGCTTCTTGCTCCCCTGTGATCGCTGGGGTGTGGGTGGTGCCGGTGCTCGGCTGGTACCACGGCTCCTGGGACACGGAGCCCCCGCTGCAGCCTCCGCTGGGCAGGCAGCTCGCGCAGCAGCCGCGGAGCGGCGCGGAGCTGGCCACGGACACGCACGTGTGCAAGTGGAGGGGCCTCGCGAACGGCTCGGAGGCTCTGGCCCAGGATCGGAGGTCGATAGACCTCCTGCCCTGACACGTCGATTAGCTAGGGGGCCACATGCGAACCCTACCCCTACCCCCCACGATTTCTGAGGGGGAGGGTGGGGTTCACCTCGTTCGGGAGCTCCCGAGTGGAGTGAACCCCACCCTCCCCCTCAGAAATCGTGGGGGGTGGGGGTTAGGGTACGCATGTGGCCCCCTATTAGCGAATTGGCCGTTTTCGGTTCTCGAGAGGGCGTCTCGGCCCCAGGCCGTTTTGGGCGTTCTCGAGAGGGCGTCTCGAGAGGGGCGTTCTCGAGAGGGTTCTCGAGAGGGCGTTCTCGAGAGGGCGTTCTCGAGAGGGCGTCTCGAGAGGGAGGCTTGTCCACCGCCGACAGGAGATGGACCGGCAGAACGAGCTGTGGGGCGTGTGGCCGCTGCCCGCAGGGCTGCGGGCCGAGCTGGGCCTGCCGCGGGGCGAGAGGCGCCCCGTGGTCTCCTTCTCCCACTTCCTGCCGCGCCTCGAGCTGATGCCGGAGAAGCGCTTCCTGTTCCAGCCCGGGCTGGCCCAGGTGGTCGGGAGCGACTTCGTCCGCCGGAGGGTGGACGAGCTGCGGCCGGACCTGCACGTCTTCGGCCACCACGCCTCCTGCTCCTGCTCCTGCTCCTTTTCTCCCCCTGCTCTTCCTGCTCGCTCCCTCTCTGCAAGACCCGCACCTCTTCGGCCACACCATCTGCTCCTTCTCCTGCTTCCTCTCCTGCTGTTCGTCCCCCTTCTCCCAGACCGGCATCTCTTCGGCCACACCGTCTGCTCATTCTCCCGCTCCTTCTCCTCCTGATCTTCCGTTTCACCCCCCCCCTCGCCCTGCTTCTCCTCCCGCTCTTCCTACTCTTCCTCCTCCTCCTCCTCCTCCTTCTTTTAGTATTGGTGCTCGCAGGAGGGACTCCCCATCGAGGCGGCCTTTACAGGGGATGTTTCTACGGACGGTTCCTGCTTCAAGGGTGATCCCGTGACCTTCTGTGTAGCCGGCTGGTCTGCTTAAACAATCACGCCAGCAGGGGGGCTGTCCGCTGCGATATGGGGGGGCAGTAGGCTCGGACTGCCGCCAAGCCTCCCCAGCTGCGGAGCATATCGCCGTCTCGGCTGTTGTGCAGCACTGCCCGCGCGTGACAATCATTTACTCAGATTGTCTCGGCCTCGTACAGATGGCGGAGGCGCCGTGGGCCCAGATCACGGCCAGACAGCACGTCTCCGCAGTGCTCCACATACGGATCCGAGGATCGCCCTCGTGGACCCCCGACTTCCATGTACTGAAAGTTGCGGTACACTGGAAGCAAGACGACCTTCCACCCTTGTCCCAAGTACGGTGGCGAGCGGTCGGGAACGACTTGGTAGACCGCTATACCAAGCGGGGGGCCCTCACATTGGCACAACCGTTGGACAGAAGAGTCAGAACCGTTGCGGCGATATTTGAAGTATGCCGTCCAGGCACCAATGCTCTTTCCCAGGCTGGTGCCTACAAACGATCCAGCTTCAATCGCAATCTTCGCCAGCCAGGCTTTACCACCGGCGTCGACGCCGCAAGGCAGCTCCTACCCTTACACCCCGCCCTTCCTCCCCCCCTCCTCCGCCGCTACCGCCGCCCCCCCAGCTGAGGTGGCAGCAGACGCCGCGGCCCCTGCGGATTGCCACGAGTGTGCATGGAAGCGCAGCCGTTGGCCATGTCAGCGCTGCCTTCGGTTTGCGAAAGGAGCGCACGAGCCTTCACCAACGGTGTCCCCTTGTCGGGGGTACAACGCCGCCTTGAGCAGCCTAGTTTTGACCCCCCGAAAGCACACGCTGCACATCTCCAACTACTCGTTGGGAGCAGTTTTCATATGCAGCACCTGTGGAGCTTATCCGGAGACGGGGGCACTGAGGAGGCTGGACAAGGACTGCCTGTAGGAATTTCCGTCCAATGGAGCGCGGCACTCCTGGGACATATGGGCACGCGGTCAACACCCGAACTCAAAGGTTGGCCCTGCGATTTGCCTCGATTAATATCTCCCTGTCTCCGCCCTCCTATGGGTCTCTGGTCATTCTAGTATCGTGAAAAAGTGTGCCTGTCGCTCCCATCCCATCTATCACCGCCGACTTGCTGCCCTTTGCCTATGCGTCCTCGGTCGCCTGCTACGCTGGGGCATGCGTACGACTTGGACGAGCAAGCCTGGTTAATGGCACCGACACGTTTGGTTCGCCCTCCCCCATCATTCGCCCTCATCCCCCGACAGGTGAGCTTGTGCCAGATTTTCTGCGGTCAACACGCGAGGACGGATTGGCTACGTGGTGGGGAGGGTGCAGGGGAGGATCTTCAGACGCAACGAAAATGTCGCGAATTCCGGCTCGCCTGGTCGTTGCTTTGCACAGCAGACGGATGAGAGTGCGCAATCCCACTATGTGGGCAGGCCACTGCACAGACAAGGGCATTGACGGGCACGTGATGGTCAGATACCTCTTTTGCCAGTTTGCTATGCTACACACGCATGCGGTCACGTAATTGTCGCGAATCCACTCTGGCCTTGTCATTGGGGGGCTGGGGACTTGAACCGCCAGCACGGATGGCACTCTCTCACACGCCCCAATCTCACACCCACTGCAGCAACCTTTCACACGCCACTCCATCAATGTCACAGGCTATGCCTCACGCACCACACATCACGGCACCGCACAGTACCGGAAAGCGACGCCTGGTCCGTCCAGACCGTTACCTTGCAACCCAATGGCAACGTGCACGGCGAAACAAGGGCGGACAAATCCTGCCCCCTCCAATGTCACGGAGACGGTGCGCCGATCGCACTGTGCCGCATCCATATCTGGACATTGTACCACGACAGTTTGCCTCATCGGAGCATTTATGTAGGCACATCAGAGGATTTGTGAATCGGCGCGCGCCCGAGCGTGCAGCACGCGCATGTGCACCTCAGAGGAGGCCACCCCCGCTCGGTGAGAGCCCTGGGGGGACCTATCTTGCCCAGTGCTTATGTGGACATGCCGGAGCGGACAAATCCTGCCCCCCTATCACTCATCAACGAGCGTTCCGCTAAGCACTGGCGGAAATTCCAGCCAGAAAACGGGAAACGTTTTCCGGTCACCTGGGGCCTTTGGGCCCCTGCGGCAACACGATGCAATGCAACGCACTGGAAGGAAGGGGCAAGAGTGCACCGTTGAGCTGCCCAGCCAACCGGTGTGCCAGGAGCTACCCTACTCATGCCTTCGCAGGGTTCCCACAAGAACTCATAGATCTCGACATCCATTCACTTAGAAATTCGTCACCTCTCCTTCTCTGCACAAGGATGGTCGACACATGCCGCGTCAGGTTCTCATGCGTCGTCTGCCTTCCCGCAGTGTC
>CAUYUJ010004485.1:42500-45000 GCA_963575745.1 Prorocentrum cordatum
CCGTGGCAGCCGTTCCAAGCAGCCTGCTCGCGTCCCGCAGTTCTCCGTGACCTCCCGCGCACGCCGCCGTCCAGGAGGCCAGGAAGGCCGCCTGGCGGCGCGGTGCTGGCCAGCTGCGGCCCAGGCCTCCAGACCTGGACAGGAGGCACAGCAGCTCCTTGGCTGCGTCGTCAAAGCCCCGGTCCAGGAGGTCCCGCCAGCAGCCCGTGAGCAGGTCGTCGTATTGCCGCGTCGCGGTGTCCGTGGCGAGCTCCATCCGCAAGCAGTGCTGGCTTGTTGGGCCAGCGTAAGTGCGAAGGAGGGCTGCTGCCGACAGCATTTTGAGTCCCGCCCTTTTGCAGCTTCTTCACATCCCCCCAGAGTGCCTCCCAGCTTCCTCCCTGCTTCGGTGAGGCTGTTCGCTGGCTTCCCCCGAGGGCAGCTGGCGCGCTGCCGGCGGTGTCCCCCAGCGGCCGCACGTGCTTACCGGGGACGGGCAAGCTGGGCACCCAGTACGCTCGCGGGTCCGCCGCGAGCACAGCGCGCCCAGCCGGAGAACAGGCGGCCGTCTTCGTTGCGTGAAGCTGCAGCCCGAGGGGCTGGAGGAGCGTCTGCTGCAAGGCTGGCAGGTCGGGCGCGGCCAGTGTAGGAGTCGTCCGAATTCCAAATAGCCATAGAGGTTCGCCTGAGGATCCAAGAGGAGGAGCTCCGCGTGGAACCTGTCCAAGACTATCCTCTGCGCCACGGAGAAAGCAGTGGGCGAGAAGGGTTCCCCATGGCCGAATTCTCTGCCGCTTCCGAGCGAATGGAAGCCCCCCCCCCCCCAGCGTCGCGCCAGAGGTGCCTTTCTGGTTGTCCGTGCCAGGCCAGGAGGGCCGCTGCGGCCACCTCGTCTTGCTCTGCCATGGCTTCTATGGCGGGCGCCCGCTCGAGGGAGGGGAAAGCGGTCTCCAGGTCCAGCTTCGGGAAGACCGCTGTGGGTCTGGTTTCCGCTTGGGCTTCCAGCCTCTGCAGCTGAAGTACGGTGCCGCCGAGCCTTCCGACCCTGCCGTGCTGCCCGTCCACCGGCCGCGGCCCGAAGCTCTTCCTTCCTGACTTGCGCCAGCGCTCGCAAGCCCAGCTGGCGCACAGTAGATCCCGCGATGCGCGGCCGCACGCCGTCGCCTCTCTTTCGGAGCGCCGTCGCCTCCGCGGTGCGGAAGGCTGCCAGAGCCTCCCACGTGAACGTCCCGCAGGCGATCCACCAGATAGTTTCGGCAAGCCATCCCAGGGTCTCGGCCTATAGCTTCGCGTCTCCCTTGTGTCTCAAGCGGTAGCCTAGCAGCCTGGGCGCCGTGAGGCGTGGCGGCCTTCGCAAGAGGCGCACCGTCTCCCCTTGGACGCTCTCGAGCATCTCGGGCGGGAGGCTGCGGGTCGCTCTCCGGCGCAGGCGCGGGCGGAGCCGCCGCGGGGAAACGTGCTTTGCTTCGTCAGGTTCTCGGGGGTGCGGGGCAATGGCTCGCAGCGCTCGCCCTTCCTCTCCAGCTGCTGCGAGGGTGTGGACCCGCGCCGCCCTCTGCTTGTGGCTGCTCTTGGCGGCTGACGCTGGGATCTTTCGCCCGTGCGGACAGATGTCCGCAGCGCGTCCCCCTGGGCCTCCCAGAACCACGCGAGGCGCTCCTCTGGCGTCTCTGCACACGTCGCGGCCTCGCTGCTGGTGCTGAGGAGGAGGAGGAGGAAGAGGAGGAGGAGGAGGAGGAGGAGGAAGAGGAGGAGGAGGAGGAGGAGGAGGGGGAGGAGGAGGAGGAGGAGGAGGAGGAGGAGGAGGAGGAGGAGGAGGACGAGGACGACGAGGTCCAGCACCAGGACAACTGTCCACTTTTCCCTCGCCTCCCCACGCTCCCTGGCGTGCCGGTGGATTTCCAGAGACTTGCGGCGCACCTGCAAGACCACCCCGCGTTGTTTGTCGGGGATCTGCACGGACGTAGTGGCCCTCGTGGTCAGGAGGTCGTTCCACTGAAGTCCCGCCCACCAATCTCGGCCAGGCATCTTGTTGTCATCCCAAGCTGGGTGCTGGATGGGCTGGTCCTGCTGCTGCGCTGGCGGCGCACTCCTGGCGACCCCTCCTGCTCTTTCCGGGGGCACGGGTGCTGCTGTATGCATCTGCGCGGCGTCGACGCTTGCAGCGTCGCCTCTCCCATTTGGCCGGAGCTCCGCACTGGTCGGCAGCTGGCCCTGCAAGCAACCTGTGCACATCCAGCGCGAACACGACCGATTGCCCCATGTGCACACGCGCAGCTCGCCCGTCTCGAAGACCAGGCCACACCACAGGACCTGCAGGCGGCCGGCTGTGCAGAGGGGCCCTGCACGTCAACCGCCCATGCTACCTGCATGATGTGCGCTGGCATCCACCTCCATCGCCCCCTCCTGATCCTCCCCGCCAGGCTCCTGGCGTCGCCAGCCGCTCCCCGCCCGTGCGCGTGAAGCCGCTTGGGACGCGTCGGCCGCCATGCCTCCGGGCGCCAGGCTCGCTGGAGAGTGA
>CAUYUJ010004485.1:47500-55000 GCA_963575745.1 Prorocentrum cordatum
TAAGGAGGAGGAGAAGGAGGAGGAGGAGGAGGAGGTGGGGGCGAGGAGTTCGGAAGCAACGTTAGGGGGTGGTGTGTGTGATGACTTCTAGAGCAACATCATCGAGAGGGACAGGCTCAGGAGCGGACTGCATCGACCCCCCATCGCCCCTTCATCACCGATAGGGGCCCGATATCCCGCCTCGCCCAGGAGTCGATTGCGGTTTCGCAAGCGGAGGCCCGTCGCCGATCCGTCGGCGATGCATCGCCGATTCGAGGTCGATGTTTTCATGCCTCTGAGCCGGTCCCCCCCCCCACGTGGCCTCTCCGCTGACTCCAGATGCGCTGGACTTTGGCAGTTTCGCAAGTAGGGCCCCCACTTTTCAGGGCCCTTCGGTGCCGACCTCCAGCCTGCCGTGCCGCTGCTGTTGCGGAAAGATCAGCCCTTGTCTTCTGCGGTGGGAATCCCCGCCATATTTTTCCGCATCGTCGGGGGTGCATTTCTGACTTGGCCTTTGAAAATCAGCCAGGGCACGGCGGATCTGGAGTCAGGGTCAGGCCTGCTGGTTCAGCCTGATGTACACGCGCATCCCGCGCGAGCCGCTCTCCTGCCGCATGGCGAGCTACGTGGCCAAGAGGTACTGCCCCGACGCGCCCGTGGTGCCCGATGGCATCATCTCGCACGGCGAGTTCGTGGAGCCCAGCACGGACGAGGAGTGGTGGAGGCGCGTGGCATACTGGAGCCACGCGACGGAGAGCGCGCGGAACAAGTCGCGGCCCGAGCGGAAGTGCGGAGCGTCGCCAGAGGCTCACAGAAAAGTGCACGTCTGTGGGGATGCTTGAAACGTGTGTGTGTGTGTGTGATGTGTGTGGCATTCTAGATCACGGCCTCGCCGTCGGCGCATCGCTCCCTCGGCGGAAGCTGGAGGGCCACCAAACGTGTGAGGGGTGTGCCGGAATGGAGGAGGCAGCACCGCCATGTGAACCCTCGCGTTTGGGCCTTCGGCTGGGCTCCCTGTGGGGCCGGGCAGCGCGTGAGGGGTGCGCCGAAATTGGCGTTGCGGCCCAGGGCAGAGGCACGGTTGGGAGGGATGAGAGAGGAGAGGTGCGGAAGGAAGGACGCGGGGCGATGCGTGTTCAAAACATGGACCCAACACCACATAATGGCTTGAAACAGCCCAACACGCTGGAGCACGTCTGGTATGGTTTCTTGGACATGGGAGCACTGGGGAGGGTGTGGGGGACCATCACACCACACAACAGGAGGTGAGGCCACCCAGGGGGCGAAGTCACCGTTTATAAACGAAGTGGGCCTTCCCACCGAGTACGCCACAACGACGTTGAGATCGGCGTGCTTGTTTTTCTTTTCATTCGCCTCCACTCCTGATCCTGCCCCTGCTCATACTCTACTCGCGCTCCCCCTTTCCCCTCCTCCTCCTCCTCCTCCTCCTCCTCCTCCTTGATTGCTCCATGATTGCTCCGCTCGGAAGTTCCCTACAGTGTGACCGCGATACGCACAAGAGAACAAGCAGTCCTGGGCGTGCAGTACAGTTCTGGCACGCTGCCGAGCTGGACGGAGGCGCGCCGACAGGCTTCGGCATGCCGACCCACCACCATCAACACACAGCAGCAAATGATCGAGCGGACTAGACTCAGAGGAAACTTACCCCGCACGTGGTACACAAGTTCTTCAGTTGGCAGCCTTTGCATCATAGCTACAACCCGCATTCCCAGCCGAGTGTGGGAGAATGGTTGCGCCCTGCCTAGGCCATGGGCTCCACTCTGAACATCATGGGGGATGGCTGTCAGGCGGTCGCTGGTCAGGCTTAGCTGGCATAGGACTGGACGAGAACACCAGCCTTGACCAGCACAAAACTCCAAGGGGGCAGATCTTCCAAATTCATTTTTGGAACCTGGGTCGACCCCTTGCCTCAGCAACACTAACCTGCGTACGCAGGACTTGTCTGGAGGACCTCGCGGGCACTGCCGTGAAAGAGAATCTGATTTGACAGTGCCAAACGCGCCGCAATTCGTGTACCACCCGACCTTGCCATCTCCGAGCCACATGCGGTTGGTAGAGTGGGCCTTACGATTAACTCGTGCCTCCCATAGCTCGAGGACCGTAACAGTCGTCTTGCCGCGAGGGAGGGCTGACACGAGCAAAGTCAGGCAAGTGATAACGAGTGAGGCTGTCCATGACCTCAGCGATAAACCAGGCACTCTGTCGCACCTGAAGGTCTGCTTTACCACGCTGCACCATTACATGTGGATAGTCAGTGTGTCCTTGGGCCCACAAGCTCAAGTCGATTATTGCATTCCCCATGCCGAATGTGACCAAGCAGGCTGAGGCTGTACTGAGGCCCATGCCCATTGCCAATGCGAGTACTTGCTTGTTTGGGTCCCACGTAACCAAATTGCCTTCGACAGTTGCAATGACCGAGCGCCAGTTTGATCATGCCATCGCACATAATTTTGAATACTGTCGCAGTCCATATGGGTGTCGTTTTCATCGTTACGATTGCGTTCCCCCAACACCATCACGCTGCAAGCTTTGGTCAATGTATTCCTCATTCGTATGTACCTCTGGAATGACACAGGCCTAGGTTACAACCTGTGCGTGCCTCGTCATCGGCGCAGGTGCCAGCCCGGTGCAAAGCCAGCGCAGTCAGGGGCCACGAGCGAGCGCAACCATGAGGCCCATAGCACGATTGACGTCAACAGCGTGGAGGGTGGGGCGCCGCGGGCTGTGTACACACACGCACACGCACACACACACACACTTTGAAGTCGGCGGCGGCGAGGAGCCTCAGGCGCGGTCGGCAGGTGGAGGTGCCAATTGCGAACGATTTTCGTCGAGCGCGCCATGATGAAAGAGTCCAGTCACAGCCATGCAGATTTCTGGTGGAAGGAGAGAGGTGCTGTAAAGCCAAGATGCAGCGGCCAAAGAACTCACGGAGCGAAAATTCGACGCAGGAAGCTTGAAGCGCAACCAGCAGTCTGGTTCGAATGGAGGCTCCAAGAGGCAACGAACAATACTTGTAAGGCTGCCGGACAAGTTACCTGGTGGCAGCGCAAACACGCAGGGAGCTGCGCGACAAAGCGACGCCACCGGCCTTGCAACGGGCACGAAACACATAAGTGACCGCGCAACATAATGCGAGACGTCGGCGTGACAAAGATGATCACGCGGCCGAGGCTGACTTAGTCTTGGACAACGAAAGACCAGGCTAAACGCGGGCGACCGCGAGCAGCGGCCACGTCGCGCGGCGGCGCACATGGCTGGTGGACAAGCGCAAGCATGGCCACGGGTGGTGGACAGGCGCCAGCATGGCCATCGTGCAGTGCAGGCGCCAGCGTTAAAATAGCAACCCCAACGCAGCCAAAGACGCGAAGAGCCAGCATGAAGGCACGTCAATGCAAAACGTGAAGATGAGCAACCACCTAGGCTCAATAGAGACCGTGCGCGTCACCTCACATATCGCACCACGCCGACCGAGGGCGACAACGCGAAAAAATGAAGGAGCAAAGCGAACCCGCCAACGGGCTACGCCAACGCATGGATGCCGGCAATCAAGCTGACACACAGCTAAGGCCAGCAGGAGATGCGAACTGCCGCCCCAGGTGCGGACCCGCACCCTGGGTGCGATGCAGAAAACAAAAACTAAACGGGCCGCGGCCATGCCGGCCCGCGCCCCATGCCGATGCGCAGGCAGCAAGGCGGCAGGGCCGCCGCTGGACAAGCAGCCAGACAGAGAAAAGGCGCCGACCACGAGCGGTACCCGCGGAACTGGCCAAGCGCATCCCTGGAGGCGCAAGAGCGCCGGCGCCCTGGCCAGCGCGCGCGGTGAAAGGCGCCTCCCGGCCCGGGGAGAAACGGCCAGGCAACCAAAAGCCCCCCCGCCTGAGGCGGCAAGGGGGCGCAGAAACTGGCCAAAGAGGGCAAGGTGGCGCAGCAGTTGGCTGGAGCGAGGTGCCCCGGCAGGACGAAGCTTGGGGAGCACGGGGCCGCGGCCGGCCGCGGCCAAGCGGGCTGAGCTGGCGGGCTGCAGGGGCGGACGCCGCGCGCCGCCCCGACTGGCGGACAGGGGGCGGGCAGGGGCGCCCGGGGGGGCGGCGGGCCGGGCGTGGGGAGGGATGTCAGGGGGGGGGTGTTGGAGAGGGAGCCGCGAGAGACGTCGTCGCGAGGGGCGTTGGTCGAGGCGCCGTCGAGAGAGGAGTCGGGAGGAGTGCAGGGCTGGGCGACGACAGTGGCGTCGGATGGGGCGTTGGGCCCAGCCTTGTTTCCGTCGGCGTCACTGTCGTCAGCCTGATCTGCCCGGCAGAGTCCGTCTGGCCGCTCGCTTTTGCAGTGCTGGTGTTCCTCTGATTGCTCACTGTCTGTTCGTCGTGTTGCTCGCGATGTTGCTGCCGGAGCGCGTCCTGCTGCTCGCGGTCGCGCGGCAGGAGTCCGTCGTCCTGCTCCCGACGGTGCCGGCGGCGTCTGTCATGCTGCTCGCGGCCCGGCGTCTGTGCTCCGCTGGCCGGCTGTGGCGACGAGAGCTCCGCTGGACGAGCAGCGGTCGAAGGGCCCACCCCTTGCCGGTCGACCCAAGAAGCTGGCCGCGGCGACGGGGGCTCTCCAGCGCGCGCGGCGGTGCCAGGACCCCCCCTTCCACTGCCCCCCCCCGGGGCCCCTCGCCTCCCAGAGATCCCCGCCGCCCCCTGGCCCTCCCTCCTCCCCGCGTGCGCCGCCGAGCGTGGCGACGTCCTGTGCGAGGTCTCCGCCAGCTCCACGGGGAGTGCCTCTTTGCTCTCCGGGTTTTGGACGCTACCAAGTATGAGTGCCTCTTTTCCCGGAGAGCTCCCTGAGAGCTATAGGGTATTAGATTAGAAGCGGGACGGTGGTGCTGCCTGCCCCAGACAAATCGAAGGCCCGTGCGGTCCGGGGGGGCCGCGCGAGCCAGGCGGGGGAGGGCCGCCGCCGCCGCCGCCGCAGTCGGCCGCCGCGAGGCTGCCTCTTCCAGGGGCGCTGTCGCCGCCCCTCGGCGGAGGGGGGCCCGTCGACGGGCCGCTGGCAGGGGGGGGGGCGGGCGAAGGGGGGCGAAGGGGGCCCTGGCTGACCGGGCGGCGGGGTGCTGCTCTGTCCGCCGAATTCTGGCCGATTCTGGCGCTGTTCCCACCGGGGCGGCGGCGCCGCGCCGACCTGCGGGCCCAGCTCGCCGGTTCTTGGGCGCCACTGCGGCCCGAGACTCGCCGAGCAGCGGCGGCCGCGCGAGCCTTCGGGGCGCCTTGCCAGGGGGGCTCTTGGCAGGCGGCCGCATCAGGGGGGATTGCGTGGACCTGGCCGTCTGCGTCCAGCGCTCGAACCCAGGGGCCCAGGGGCGCGTCGGTGGCGACGTCTGCGGGGGTTCCCCCGTCCTTCCAGCGGTGTCAGGTCTGGGTCCGAGGCCCGCTCCTTCGCCTGGCCCGGCCGTCGCGGCTCCATCCAGTCCGGCCTCGGGGTGGCGCTCGCTGCTCTCCCCGCCCCATCCCCCCCCGCGCTCGCGCAGATGAGGCGCGCCATCATCCGCGGCAGGCAACTGTGACATGATGCCGCGATCTCCCTGCAAACAGCAGCGAACTAGGGGTGGGGAACGCCTCTGTCTGATCAGGAGGGAAAAAACACACAGAGACAAGTAATCGTCGATCCCCCAGAAGATATGGGCAAATATGGGGAAGACAAAAACCCAGAAACTGTAGGAAAATATGGGGAATCTTTTTATTAATCGCTTCGCTCATTCCGCCGGCCCGTATTGTGCCATCGCAGGCGTTTGCTTGCGCGTTCGTGGCCTCTTAGAGCCTCGGTGGGGCCGTTTGGGGCCTCTTGGCGCCTCTTTTTAGGCCTCTTGGAGAACTCGGGAGGCCTCCAGGGGGCCTCCTGAGCTCTCGTGACGGTCTCTTGGGGGGCTTTCGGCGGGCTCTTGGCGGTATTTGTTGGTCCTCTTGGGGCCTGGGGCCTGACGTTGTTGGTCCTCTTGGGGCCTCACGGGAGCTTATTGGGGCGTCTTGGGGGTGTCTTGGAGAGTCTCTTGGGGCCTCTTTCGGGGTCCTGGGCGCCTTCTGGGGCGGAGGGCTCGATTTTTCAGTTCTCGGTTCCCTTCTTGAGCCCCTCTTGGGCCCGTCTTGGGGCCTCTTGGTCCGCCTTGGGCAGCACTTGGGCCGTCTGGGGGGCGCTCTTGGGCCGCTCCGGGGCCGTCTTGGGAGCCTCGTGGGCCGTCTTGGAGCAGTCTTGAAGGCCTCTTGGGCCCTCTTGGAGCGTCCGGAAGCGAAAAGGCCAGAACGCAAAAAAACATCTAAAAAACAATGAAAATCATCGATTTTGGCAACTTGGGGCCCTCTTCGGAGGCCTCTTGGAAGGCCCTTGGAGCGTCTTGGAGGCCTCTTGGGCTGTCTTGGGGCCATCTGGGGCGTCTTCGGGCGATCTTTGGCCGTCTCGGGCCTCTCTTGGACCGTCTAGAAAGCTTCTCGGGGCCCTCTTGGACCGATCTGGAGCCCTCTTGGACTCCGAAACAGAACTCCGGCATCTCTGGCCCGACCTTGCCGGGGACTTGCCGGGGACTTGCCGGGGACTTGCCGGGACCTTGCCGGGGTACTTTTCGTCCGGGGACCCCCAGGGGCCGCCCCGCGCGCGCGAACTAGAAATAGTGTTCACCAGGTACCGGAGATCTTAGCACGCGCCCTGGCCCGTTGGGCCGGCGAGTTTGTGTGTATTTATCTGTGTGTCCTGGGGCCCCTTCATCTGAGCTCGCCGCTGCGTTGCAGGGTCAAGTCTGGGTCCAAGGCGCGCTCCTGGGTCGGCCGTCGCGGCTCCAGCCAATCCATCCTTGGGAGGGAACGCACTGCGCTCCCCACCCCTCTCCCCCCTCCTCCTCCTCCTCCTCCTCCTCCTCCTCCTCCTGCTCCTCCTCCTCCTCCCTTCCTCCTCCTCCTCCTCCTCCTCCTCCTCCTCCTCCTCCTCCTTCCGCCAGCCGCGAACCCGGGGCGCGGGCGCGGCGGCGCTGGGGGGGCGGGTCAGGGTTCGCGCATGGGGGGTGGGGGCCTGTGGGTATTAGGGGGCTCGGTGCGGTCAATCCATGGGCTGCCCCTGGGCTCGGACTGGGGGCTGGGCTGGGGCCCGGATATGGGGTCCGCGCTCACGTCGGCTCTGGGTGGAGCCAGCGTGGTTTTTGGCGAGCCAGGCGGGGCGACGCGACTGAGCTGCTGGGGTCCGCCGTGCTGCTCACGATGCCGCGGCTGGAGTTCGTCGCGCTGCTCGCGGTTGTGCTGCTGGGTTTTGCTTTCCGGCCGCGGCGACGGGGGCTCTCCCGGACGGGCAGCTGACGCGTCGGCGAGCCGGCCGTAGCGGCGATCGAGGGATCTCCAGGACGCAAGGCGGTGCCAGGATGTCCCCTACTGCCGCCCCCAAAAAATTTCCCCTGGACCCACTGGGGACCCCCTGACTCCTTGAGACGCTGGTGTGGCGGCGCGACTGAGCCTTCAGACTGAGCTGCCGGCGTCCGCCGTG
>CAUYUJ010004485.1:65000-67500 GCA_963575745.1 Prorocentrum cordatum
GCTTCTACGACCGCAGCGACCGCTGGCCTCTCCTTCACGACAGCTTTCCCGTCCGCGGCGCGCTGCTCGCTTCTCCGCCGCCGCCGGCTACGAACGGCCCCCACTGCCCTCGCGCGCGCGCGCACCGCGCCCGCGCACGTTCGCACGCGCACGCCGCGCGCACGCACTCGCACGCACGACGCACGCACGCACGCACGCACGCACGCACGCACTCACGCGCACGCGCACGCGCACGCGCACGCGCACGCGCACGCGCACGCGCACGCACGCGCACGCGCACCCGCTCCCACGCATACGCACACGCACACACGCACACACGCACACGCAGACATACACACACACACACTCACACACACAGACAAATACACACACGCACACACGCAAACGCACACACACACACTCACACATTCGCACACGCACACACGCACGCACGCACACTCGCACACGCACGCACGCACACACGCACACAAGCACCCATGCACCCATGAACACACGCACACAGACAGACAAACAGACAGACAGACAGACAGACAGACAGACAGACACAGACAGACAGACAGACAGACAGACAGACAGACAGACAGACAGACAGACAGACAGACACACACACACACGAACACACACACAGGATACACACAAACGCACCCGCACCCGCACCCACACGCACACACGCACACGCACACACGCACACGCACACGCACACGCACACGTACACGCACACGCACACGCACACACACACACACACGCACACACACACACGCACACATGCACATGCACAAGCACACGCACACGTACACGCACACGCACACGCACACGCACACGCGCACGCGCGCACACGCTCACGCACACGCACACGCACACGCACACGCACACGCGCACACGCACGCATAACACACAACACACACACACACACACACATAACACAATACACACACAACACGCACACAACACACAAACACACAACACACAACACACACGCACACACCACACACACCACACACGTATAGTCGTACTATTGCGCTGAGCACCAATATAGAAATCGGATCTGTCTTGATGTTTGGCCTGGCGGGGAGGCTGGGTCGCGAGCGCCCCAAGAGGGCCCCAGAGTGCCCCAAGACGGCCCCAAGACTGGCCCAAAGGGCTCCAAGATGAATTTCGGACGGTCCAAGAGGGCCCCGAGTCACCGAGTGGTCGGTCCAAGACGCTCTAGAGGGCTTTCCGTAGCCATTTTGGCTCAAGGACATCTCGGTCCAGCTCGACGCCGCCATTCCGACTGCCCCAGCGCCATGGCTCCCTTGCGCGGCACTGCGCTGCCCGCCTCCCTGGCCATTGCGCTCGGCCTCTACGTCTTGCCGAGCGCCTTCGTGGCGCCCGCGCCTTCCGCACGCCCGGCCGCCTCGGTGGCCAGCCCGCGGGGGCAGGTGGCCCTGGCCGCGCGCGGCGGCGACGAGTACGACGTCAGCGACGACGACGCCGAATCAGGCGTTTCCAAATCAGGAGGTCGTTTTTCGGTCTGGCGGGGGACCCACGAAGGTACGATCGGGGAAGCTTCATTGTCACAGCACTCCACGGGACGTGGGACGAAAACGGGCACGTTAACCCGCTACAGCGGCCAGTGGAAGGGCCCGCCCCCCGGGGGGATCGGCAAGAGGGACATTGCAGTCGGCATTGCGGGCCTCAAGGAGCAGATGAAGCTGGGCAAGCACGTCGTCAAGGGCGGCCCTGGGAGCGACGAGACCCAGAAGGTGATGGACGACGGAAAGGGCTGGGTCTGGCTGGCCGCGGACATGAGCCCTGGTGGCCTGGCGGTGCAGCTGTACACCTCCGTGCCGTACGGCAAGCGCCCACTGTTGGTTGCCAAGCGCTCTGAGGTGGACACCATGTTCGAGAAGGTGAACTGGGACCTCATGGACAAGCGCATTGACACCACCATGGGCGGGCCCCAGGTCAGGTGATCCGCGGTGATCCACGCAGGCACCTAGGGCCCCACACCCCTTCCAGCTCTTCCCCGGCTTTCCCGGCGGAAAGGCCCGCGCCGAGTAGAGGTTGACGATAGTTTTAAGTTCAGCGCCGTTCCTTCCATTTTGGATTGTCGCGGGCATGATCATTCTTTGGCGGCTGCAACGTACCCAGACCACCTGGCGGTTTTCCTCCACCGAAAAATCGCTCAGACGGCCCCAGACGGCCAGGAGGCCGCCAAGACGCCCAAGAGGCCTCGAGGAGCCTCCCAACAGAGCTCCAAGAGGCAAACCAATTAAACTACCATATTTTGAACCTGCCAAGGGGTGTTGTGTGGGCTTTTTTGGTGTGGGGCCAAATCGGTTCAAGACGTGTCGCCTTGACACGAATGGCCTCCGCGCCTGCTTTGAAGGCCCAGCGGTCAACAGCCTTGTCGTAGAAGCTAAGGGTGCCTTCGCGTCCATTCTGCAATGGCCTGGCCTCCAGGCCGAGACAGCGGGCGGCCATGCCTGGAGCGAACGCGCGCTTCTCCTCCGGCTGC
>CAUYUJ010004486.1:0-27500 GCA_963575745.1 Prorocentrum cordatum
AGGAGGAGGAGGAGGAGGGAGGGGCCCGAGCCGCCGCGCCCAGCTGCTCGCGCCGCTGGCCCCTCGAGGCGCCCGGCGATGATAGACTTTGACGAGCTGGAGGCGCTGGAGCAGCAGCGCGCCCAGGATTACGTTCGAGCAATGGCGAAGCGTCCTGACGCGCCTGTAGGCCCACCACACAATGTTCTAAGAACAGTTCTGGCTGGAACTGTGTTGTTTAAGTCCATTGGTTCTATGTTACACGAACATTGTTGGTTATTAGAGGAGCTTGGGGTTCTAAGGAAATTTCGTGGTACGCCTATAGGAGTGTCGGAACGGTCGGTCCCTGTTCAATACGTTGTTTCCATCATACTTACGGACCAGATCCCAGACATATTTTTCGAGCACCCAGAAAAATATGGAGACAGTGTCGAACCAGTGTCGTCTCCGGGGCCCGACACGTGGAAACCCTCCGGTTTCGGTAATTATTGTCTTGGTGCTCGAATTTTTTCTGGTGATCACGGCCAAATTAGGTTGAAACATCATAAGCCCAGGAGCGCGCTGGCGCGGGCGGCGCAGGGAAGCAGCCGGGCGACGAGGCGCCGACGGCTGGCGCGGACTGCGCGGGGAAGCCGCCGGCCGACCAGGCGCCGACGACTGACGCGGACTGCGCGGGGAAGCCGCCGGGCGACGAGGCGCCGACGGCTGGCGCGGGCAGCGCGGGCAAGCAGCCAGGCGACGAGGCGCCGAGCGGCCCAGAGATCCGAGGTCTTGTGTTTGTTGCAGTGCGGCGCCTGGAGGGTTTCCCCGAAGGGCTTAGGCGACCCGTCCTCCTCCCCCTCCTCCTCCTGCTCCTCCTCCACCTCCTCCTCCTCCTCCTCCTCCTTCTCCTCCTCCCCCTCCTCCACCGTCTTCTCCTCCTCCTCCTCCTCCACCTCCTCCCTCCCTCCTCCTCCTCCTCCTCCGCCTCCTTCTCCTTCTCCTCCCCCCCTTTCATCTTCTCATCCTCCTCCTCCTCCTCCTCATCCCCCTCCATCTTCTCCTCCTCCTCCTTCTCCTCCTCCTCCTCATCGGGTCGCCTACGGCCCAGGGGGAAGCCGTGCAGCGGCGCCCCCAGACGTCCTGACCCTTTCTTTACGGGCTTGTCATGCTGAGCCAGTTATTGACGGCCCTGGGGCTAAGTCATTGCACCAGGTCTGCCGTAGCTCATGTGAATTCGGGTGACGGCAGTTCGGGTCAGTGGAGGGGGGCGGGGGAGGCGTCCCTAAGCACATATCACCAAACCGGTTCCCACCAGTGCCAGTCTTGCTCTAATGCCCGAGTTTTCGTTGTGTTATTCCCTGGTAGCGTTTCGCCGGACGGTTCTGACAGTGGTGAAAACAGGACCCACAGAAGAGTCCCACAGGGGGGACGGGGAGCCCTAGACCGCCAGGTCTGACAGCCGTTTCGCCTGAGACTTCCGCACGCTTTATTCGGGAATCGTGCTTTCGCCTCAACGCTGGCTTGTTGTATTTTTGGCCCAGACGGTCACGATCCCTGGTCAACATCAGCCATCGCAGACTTCAAATAGATCAGGATGCTGCAATACAGCGAATTGGAGTGGGCTGAAGTAGACTGTACTGGAGTAGACTCGACTGGACTGTTGTGGACTGTGGACTCTACTCTCTACTTTACTCTACTCTATTCACTATACTCTACTCTACTCTACTCTACTCTATTCGACTCGACTCGACTCGACTCGACTCGACCGTCTACCATACTCTTCTCTTCTCTACCCTACCCTGCTCTACCCGACCCGACCTTAACCTGCTCTACTCTTTTTTATATACTCCCAAACTGCTTCAACACCATCTTACTCTACTCGAACACGCTCTCCTCTACTCTGCCATACTGTACGCTTCTCTGCTCTACTCCAGCTGGACAGCGGCGGCCGGCAGGACGACGTCGGCGACGTGGTCTGGTCCCACAGCGCGCTCTCTGCCAGCACGCCAGGCGGACCGCCGCTCGGCGCTGCGAAGGCGGTTGAGGGCAGCGAGGTGGACGGCGAGGAGGCTAGCGCGCCGATCCGTGCTCCTCCCTCGGTCGCCTCGGGCCCCATCGGCCCCGTGCCAGGCGCCCGCGGAGGGCTGGTTTTGCCAGCGGCTGCAGGGCGGAGCACGGCGGCGGCCTCGATCAGCACCAGGGTGCGCTTCTCGCCTGCGCGCCGGGTGGCCATCTTGGCTCCTGCGTGCCCCGTGTGAATGCGCTGGAGGTTGCCGGGCGCAATGCTGGCCTGCGCCGGGGCGAGCCACTTCCGTCGCCGCCACGGGCCAGCGCTCCAGCAATCGTCTGCATAGGGGGGCGACCCCGCTGCCGCCGCCCAGCCTTCCGACGCCAGGCGGTCTATCGCTCGGCCGCCGAGGGTGTAGCGACCGAGTGGGAGGTCGCCTGCAGGCGCGGCCGCAACCTCCCCGCGTGCACTCGCGTCGCCTTGGCCGAGCACGTGCGCAGTGCGGCGGCGGCCAGCGAGGCCTCCTTCGCCTCGGGGCCGAAGTGGTGGCGATGGTCGCGCGCCAGTGCGAAGGACGCAGACAGCGGGTCGGACGTTTTCGATGGGCTGGAGGCGGCTGCCAGAGCGGTCGGGGCCGACACTGGCGGCAAGCAGAAGGAGCTCGAAGGCGTCGCCGACCCCAGCGCGGGCTGCGCGGGCAGCACCTTGGGCCCCCCCCCCTATCGGGCAGCACCTCGGGCCTCCGCCTCCTCGGCGTTCTCGCTGGCGCCGAAACAGGCGGTGGCTTGGGGGAGGCTGCCAGCGTCGAGCAGGACTAGGCCCAGAGCTTGAAGTACGGCAAGCTCCGGCAAGCGCAGCGGCAACGGCAAGGCGCTGTCTGTGACCTTGCAGGGCGAGGCCGTGGCGGCTTCCAGCAGCGTCTTCCCGCTCTCTCACCTCGTCGCGTTGGGGGAGCTGCGCCTGGGCGGAATGCTGGAACTCGACACGGCGACAGTTCCTGATGCAAAAGTAGATGGCGAGGTCGTCTTTGGGGATGTGAGTTCCATGGAGTTCGAAGGCATGGCGCCGCTGCGCAGGCTGCGTGTGCGGGGCATCGGCATATGGTGGCGAGCCGGTCCGCGATCGCCGACGACCGCGACACGTGGAGGCCTGGCTGGCAAATTGCGAACTCTAGGGCAGGCTCGAACGCCGCAACCCGCGGCGGACGATTAGCGAGCTGGACATGCCGGGTTCCGCGAGACCCTCGAGGCCATGCTCGCCGATGCCTGTGGGTCCCGCAGGATCGCGGTGCGCGATGCTGCCAGCATCACCCTCCAAGCGGAGGTAGAGGGGCTCAAGACCGCCTAGGGGCACGAGCTGAAGGCGAGCCTCTAGAAGCAGCGCTCTCGGAGGTGATGGCAGTTGCAGTCCGATTATCATGATAATCTTCTGGTTGTGCTTTACCGTACGGTGCAAAGGGGAGCCTTAGTGTTGGACAAACCTTTCGGTGCTGAGGTCAACCGATCATCCGTGTTTGCGCATGCGGGTTCCCAGTGGGGCTTGCGCACGCCCAACTCGCCCCTGGCAACAGCTGGGCGCTAGAGCGTTGAAGGCCTGCTGGCGGAGTTGGCCGCAGGCGCGGACTTGAGCTGCTGTATATCCGTGGCTGCTCCTACTCCTAATGTATTGTGCTCCAACCTCTATTCTCACCTAATTTGCTCTGCTCTCTCTCCCCTATTATGTTCCACTGTGCTCGACTCTGTTCTGCTCTGCTCTACTCCTTCTCTATTTCAGCTCTACTCCATTCCTACTCCGCTCTCCACTAATCTACTCTGCTCTATTCTGCTCTACTCTACTCCTCCGTTATTGTAATTCATGTTGCTCCATTCTCTACTCGACTGATCTACCACCTGTCCTACTCCTCTGCTCTGTTCTGTCTACCCTGTTCTATTCGACCGACCTTACCCGATTGCTCTACTCGGCTCCAAAGCAACTCCCGCTCTACTCTCCTCTGCTCTATTTGACTCTGCTCTAGCCTGTTCTACTTTACTGTACGCTACGCTAGTCTGCTCAACTCTACTCATCTACTCTTCTCTACTATGCTCTACTGTACTCTACTTCTGAGTTCGACGATTGTTGTGCCAGTGTTGGGACGCAATTGGAGCAGCCACTGAAAACCGTTGGAATAGCAGAGGAAGCCATGCGGGTAAAGAGGAATCAGTCAGAGGGATCCGTGCGGATGTAAAGGAAACCAGTCGGATAGCAGAGGAATGCATGCGCAACAGAGGAAGGCCTGCGCAACATCTAATCATGTAGGGGCAACATAAAAAGCCATGCGCATAGCAGAGGAATCCATGCGCAACAAAGAACACCATGCGCGACAGAGGACGCGCGTAGGGCAACATAGAGGGGGTATCAGTGGACCAGTTCTTTACGCGCAATCTTGATTCGACAAACTACACTAATGTGCACATGGCTGTGCTCCCACTCCTGTCGGTTTGGCGCCTTCGCCCCCCCCCCCCCCCCCCCCCCCCCCCCGAAAGTTCTGCACCAAACGTCACCCTTGCCCGTGGTAGATTCGCATCGCGGCGACCGGCGGCGACCCCGCCGCATGCCTTCAATGTTTAACGCCGCCGGCGACCCAGAACGGGTCGACGTTGAACGAGCCGACGTTTCGGAAGCGGCCGATCGTTGAGGGCTGAGCGACTCCCGCGATGTCGGGAACCAACGCTGGGGTCGGCACGACACGAATTTGCCGTAGGGCCATTCCTTCTGATGCAAATCCTGGGATGTCAAATTCTGATTTTGCCCTGGTCCGAAATCCAGCTTCATCCGGCTTAATCCCGCTTCATCCGGCCTCATCCCGCCTAGTCCCGCTCAGTCCAGCTTAATCCCGGTTCGTCCGAGGCCCACTCCGGCGCAACAGCCCCCAATGGGGCTTAATCCTCCTTAACCCCGCCGACGAAGACCTCCTGCGGCAAGTTCGCGACGAACTTGCCGTAGGGCCATGCGCCTGCGCGTCGCCGAGCGAGGCCCCGAGCGGCGAGGCCCCGAGAGGTGGCGGAGCCGCCGCAGCTCGCGGCCCACGCGCGCGCCGCCTCGGGGCCTGCGAGTGCGGTCGCCGCCCCGGCCGCTCCCGGGGACTCGGCCGACACGAGCGGCAGGCCGTTTGCACGTCGTCGTCGTCGTGTTCGTCGTCGTCGTCGTCGCCCTTGTTGCCGCGGTCGCCGAGCTCGTCATCGTCGCCGTCCTTGTCGCGGTCGCCGAGGTCGTCGCCCGCCCGCCGCCGCCGCAGCCGTCGTTTTCGTCGTCGTCGTCGTCCTCGTCGTCGCGGTGGTCGTGATCGTCGTCGTCGTCGTCGTCGCCCGTCTTTGTCGCGGTCGTCGCAGAGGTCGTCGTCGTCGCCGTCTTTGTCGCGGTCGCCGAGGTCGCCGTCGCCCGCCGCCGCCGCCGCAGCCGTCGTTGTCGTCGTCGTCGTCGTCGTCGAGGTGGTGGTCGTCGTCGTCGGCGTCGCCGTCTTTGCCGCGATCGCCGAGGTCGTCGTCGTCGTGGTCGTCGTCGTCGTCGTCGTCGCCGTCTTGGTCGCGGTCGCTGAGGTCGTCGCCCGCCGCCGCCGCCGCAGCCGTCATTATCGTCGTCGTCGTCGACGTCGCCGTCGTCGAAATTGTCGTGATCGTCGTCGTCGTCGTCGTCACCCTTGTTTCCGCAGTCGCCGAGGTCGTCGTCGCCGCCGCAGCCGTCGTCGTCGTCGTCGTCGTCGTCGTCGAGGTTGTCGTCGTCGTCGTCGTCGCCGCCGTCTTCGTCGCGGTCGCCGAGGTCGTCGACCGCCTGTCGCTGCCGCAGCCGTCGTTGTCGTCGTCGTCGTCGTCGACATGGTCGTGATCGTCGTCGTCGTCGTCGTCGGCGCCGCTGTCGTCGTCGTCTCGCCCTTGTTGCCGCAGTCGCCGAGGTCCTCGTCGTCGTCGTCGTCGCCGTCTTTGTCTCGGTCGCCGAGGGCGTCGTCGACCGCCGCCGCCGCAGGCCTCGTCGTCAACGTGGTCGTCGAGGTTGTCGTCGTCGTTGTCGTCATCGTCGTCGCCCGTGTTGCGCTTGTTGCCGCGGTCGTCGTCGTCGTCGTCGTCGTCGCCGTCTCTGTCGCGGTCGCTGAGGTCGTCGTCGCCCGCCGCCGCCGCAGCCGTTGTTGTCGTCGTCGTCGTCGCCGTCGTCGCCGAGGTGGTCGTGATCGTCGTCGTCGTCGTCGTGGCCGCCGCCGTCGTCGTCGTCGTCGTCGTCGTCGCCGTCTTTGCCGCGGTCGCCGAGGTCGTCGTCGTCGCCGCCGTCTTTGCCGAGGTCGCCGAGGTCGCCGTCGCCCGCCGCCGCCGCCGCCGCAGCCGTCGTCGTCGTCGTCGTCGTCGTCGTCGTCGTTGTCGTCGTCGTCGTCGTCGTCGTCGTCGTCGTCGAGGTGGTCGTCGTCGCCGTCGCCGTCGCCGTCTTTGTCGCGGTCGGCGAGGTCGTCGTCGCCTGCCGCCGCCAGTGCAGCCGTCGTCGTCGTTGTCGTCGTCGTCGCGGTCGTCGTCGTCGTCGTTGTCGCTGTCGCCGAGGTCATCGTCTTCGTTGTCGTCGCCGTCTTTGTCGGGGTCGCCGAGGTCGCCGTCGCCCGTCGCCGCCGCAGCCGTCGTTGTCGTCGTCTTCGTCGTCGTCGTCGAGGTGGTCGGCGTCGTCGTCGTCGCCGTTTGTTGCCGCGGTCGCCGAGGTTGTCGTCGTTTTCGTCGTCGTCGAGGTGGCCGTCGTCGTCGGCGTTGTCGTCGTCGTCGTCGCCGTCGTTGCCGCGGTCGCCGAGGTCGTCGTCGCCGTCGTCGCCGTCTGTGTCGCGGTCGCCGAGGCCGTCGTGGCCCGCCGCCGCCGCAGCCGTCGTTGTCGTCGTCGTCGTCGAGGTGGTGGTCGTGATCGTTGTCGAGGTCGTCGTCGTCGTCGTCGTCGTCGTCGTCGTTGTCGCCCTTGTTGCCGCGGTCGCCGAGGTCGTCGTCGTCGTCGTCGTCGCCGTCTTTGTCGGGGTCGCCGAGGTCGTCGTCGCCCCCCGCCGCCGCTGCAGCCGTCGTCGTTGTCGTCGTCGTCGTCGTCGTCGCCGTCGTCCTCGACGTCGCCGTCGTTGAGGTGGTCATGATCGTCGTCAGCGTGTTCGTCGTCGTCGTCGCCGTCCTTGCCGCGGTCGCCGATGTCGTCGTCGTCGTCGCCATTTTTGCCGCGGTCGCCGAGGTCGTCGTCGCCCGCCGCCACCGCCGCAGCCGTCGTCGTCGCGGTCGCCGTGGTCGCCGTCGCCGTCGCAGAGGTGGTCGTGATCGTCGCCGTCGTCGCCGTCGTCGTCGTCGTCGTCGTCGTCGCCTTCGCCGTCGTCGTCGCGGTCGCCGAGGGCGTCGTCGTCGTCGTCGCCGTCTTTGTCGCGGTCGCCATGGTCGTCGTCGCCCGCCGCCGCCGCAGCCGAGGTCGTCGTCGTCGCCGTCGTCGTCGTCGAGGTGTTCGTGATCGTCGTCGTCGTGTTCGTCGTCGTCGTCGCCGTCTTTGCCGCGGTCGCCGAGGTCGTCGTTGTCGTCGTCGTCGTCGTTGTCGCCGTCTTCGTCGCGGTCGCCGAGGTCGTCGCCGCCGTCGTCGTCGAAGTGGTCGTCGTCGTCGTCGTGTTCGTCTTCGTCGTCGTCTTCGTAGCCCCCGTTGCCGCGATCGCCGAGGTCATCGTCGTCGTCGTCGTCGCCGTCTTTGTCGTGGTCGCCGAGGTCGTCGTCGCCCGCCGCCGCCGCAGCCGTCGTTGTCGTCGTCGTCGTCGTCGTCGTCGTCGCCGCCGTCGTCGTCGAGGTTGTCGTGATCGTCGGCGTCGTCGTTGTCGTCGTCGCCGTCTCTGCTGCGGTCGCCGAGGTCGTCGTCGTCGTCGTCGCCGTCTTTGCCGCGGTCGCCGAGGTCGTCGTCGCCCACCGCCGCCGCAGTCGTCGTTGTCGCCGTCGTCGTCGAGATTGTCGTCGTCGTCGTTGTGTTCGTCGTCGTCGTCGCCGTCGTTGCCGCGGTCGCCCTCGTCGTCGTCGTCGTCGTCGCCGTCTTTGCTGCGGTCGCCGAGGTCGTCGTCGCCCGCCGCCGCCGCCGCAGCCGTCGTTGTTGTCGTCGTCGTCGTCTTCGTCGAGGTGGTAGTCTTCTTCGTCGAGTTCGTCTTCGTCGTCGTCGTCGCCCTTGTTGCTGCCGTCGCCGAGGTCGTCGTCGTCGTCGTCGCCATCTTTGTCGCGGTCGCCGAGGTCGTCGTCGCCAACCGCCGCCGCATCCGTCGATATCGTCGTCGTCGACATCGTCGTCGGCGAGGTGGTCGTGATCGTCGTCGTCGTCGTCGCCGTCGTTGCCGCGGTCGCCGAGGTCATCGTCGTTGTCGTCACCGTGTTTGTCTCGGTCGCCGAGGTCGTCGTCGCCCGCCGCCGCCGCCGCAGCCGTCGTCTTCGTTGTCGTCGTCGTCGTCGTCGAGGTTGTCGTCGTCGTCGTCGTGTTCGTCGTCGTCGTTGTCGTCGTCGTCGCCGTCGTCGCTGCGGTCGTCGTCGTCGCCGTCGTCGTCGTCGTCGTCGTCGTCGTCGTCGCCGCCGTCTTTGTCGCGGTCGCCATGGTCGTTGTCGCCCGCCGCCGCCGCCGCAGCCGTCGTCGTCGTCGTCGTCGTCGTCGTCGTCGTCGTCGCCGTCGTCGTCTTCGTCGAGTTGGTTGTCGTTGTCTTCGTGTTCGTCGTCCTCGTCATCCTTGCTGCCGTGGTCGCCGAGGTTGTCGTCGTCGCCGTCTTTGTCGCGGTCGCTGAGGTCGTCGTCGCCCCCCGCCGCCGCAGCCGTCGTTATCGTCGTTGTCGTCGTCATCGTCGTCGTCGAGGTTGTCGTGATCGTCGTCGTCGTCGTCGCCGTCGTCGCCGTCGTTGCCGCGGTCGCCGAGGTCGTCGTCATCTTCGTCGCCGTCTTTGTCGCGGTCGCCGAGGTCGTCGTCGCCCGCCGCCGCCGCAGCCGTCGTCGTTGTCGTCGTCGTCGTCGTCGTCGTTGTCGTAGTCGTCGAGGTTGCCGTGGTCGAGGTCGTCGTCGTATTCGCCGTCGTCGTCGTCGCCGTTGTCGTCCTCGTCGTCGTCGTCGTCGTCGTCGCCGCCGTCGTCGTCGTCGTCGTAGTGGTCGTCGTCGTTGTCGTCGTCGCCGTCGTTGTCGTCGTCGTCGAGGTCGTCGTCGAGGGCGTCGGTTCGGCAGGTCGCTTCCGCCGTGGGAGCCCTACGAGGAGGAGGCCTTCGAGCGCATGCCGAAGGTTCCGGGTGCGCCCCCAGAGGTCAAATCCATAATTGCTGCTGCGTGGCAGTGCCTTGGGACCTCGAGGGGTGCCCGCTCCCCTAGGCGGTAAACTATCCACGTCTCCATGTCCGCCGTTCCCGCGGGACAGGGGGCAAGATTTCGAAATTGTTGGATATGTTAGGTGTTCGATGATGGAACCCTTCTGAACGCAACCACTCAGATTCCGCGCCGAAGACCGCTGGGCCGGGGACCGCCGAAGACTGTCAGAAGTCTACCGGAACCAGCGAAGACCGCCGAGAGCCGTCCGAAGACCGCCGAAGACGGCCCAGGAACGATAGGCATTCAGGGGCTCATGGTCGACCACGTAAGATAGGGATTTCTCCTGCCAGTGCATTGGCCGACCGAGCCCCCTCCGAGCTTCCTGCTTCCTCGGCGGACGGCAGGAAGGCGCAGGGCAGGGGTGGCGGCCCTCCCCTCTGTGCTATTTCGGCGCACCCTTCGCACGCTTCGCGGCCCGAAGGCCCAAATGTCGCCGCCCGCATGCGTCTCCGACACTAATTTCAGCACACCCCTTGCACGTTTCGTGGCCCCATGGGGAGCTTCACCCAATGCCCACATGGTGCCGTTCGTCGCGCATTTCGGCACACCCCTCGCACGTTTCGTGACTCCATATTGAGCTTCACCCAAGACCCAAATGGTGACGCCCACATGCGGCCCCGCCATATATTTAGGCACGCCCCTCACAAGTTTTGTAGCCCCATTGGCAACTCCACCCACGACCCAAATGGTGCCGCCCGCTTGCGTCCCCGCTATCCATTTCGGCACACCCCTCACACGTTGCGTGGCCCCATAGGGGGCTCCACCCAAGGCCCCAGGTGGTGCCGTCCTCCGCATGCAGCCTCGCCACACATTTCGGCACACCCCTCGCACGTTTCGTGGCCGCGCAAGTAGCTTCACCGAAGGCCCCACGTGGTGCCGTTCGCATGCGTCCTCGCCACCCATTTCGGCACACCCCTCGCACGTTTCGTGACTCCATAGGGGGCTCCACCCAATGCCCAAATGGTGCCGTCCGCATGCGGTCCCGCCACTCATGTCGGGACATCCCTCAGACGCTTCGTGGCTTCATAGGAAGCTCTACCCAAGGCCCCACGTGGTGCCATCCGCATTCGCCCCCGCCACCCATTTCGGCACACCCCTCGCAGAGTTCTTGGACCCATAGGGCGCTGCACCCAAGTCCCCAATGGTGCCGTCCGCATGCGGCCCCGCCACACATTTCGGCACACCCCTCGCACGTTTCGTGACTCCATGAGCTACACCCAACGCCCACACGTTGCCTTCCGCATGCGTCCCCGCCACAGATGTCGGATCATGTCGGCACATCCTTCACACGTTTCGTGGCCCCATGGGGGGCCCCACCCGAGGTTCCACGTTGTGCCGTCCGCATACGGTCCTGCCACACATTTCGGCACACCCTTCGCACACTTCGTGGCCGCGCAAGTAGCTTCACCGAAGGCCCAAATGGTGCAGTCCGCATGCGGTCCCGCCGCTCATGTCGGGACATCCCTCAGACGCTTCGTGGCTTCATAGGAAGCTCTACCCAAGGCCCCACGTGGTGCCATCCGCATTCGCCCCCGCCACCCATTTCGGCACACCCCTCGCAGAGTTCTTGGATCCATAGGGCGCTGCACCCAAGTCCCCAACGGTGCCGTCCGCATGCGGTCCCGCCACACATTTAGGCACACCCCTCGCACGTTTCGTGACTCCATGAGCTCCACCCAATGCCCAAACGTTGCCTTCCGCATGCGTCCCCGCCACACACGTCGGCACATCCTTCACACGTTTCGTGGCCCCATATGGGGGCCCCACCCGAGGTTCCACGTTGTGCCGTCCGCATGCGGCCCCGCCACACATTTCGGCACACCCTTCGCACACTTCGTGGCCGCGCAAGTAGCTTCACCGAAGGCCCAAATGGTGCAGTCCGCATGCGGTCCCGCCGCTCATGTCGGGACATCCCTCAGACGCTTCGTGGCTTCATAGGAAGCTCCACCCAAGGCCCCACGTGGGTCCACATTCGCCCCCGCCACCCATTTCGGCACACCCCTCGCAGAGTTCTTGGACCCGTAGGGCGCTGCACCCAAGTCCCCAAATGGTGCCGTCCGCATGCGGCCCCGCCACACATCGCGGCACACCCCTCGCACGTTTCGCGACTCCATGAGCTCCACCCAATGCCCACACGTTGCCTTCCGCATGCGTCCCCGCCACACATGTCGGCACATCCTTCACACGTTTCGTGGCCCCATATGGGGGCCCCACCCGAGGTTCCACGTTGTGCCGTCCGCATGC
Source organism: Prorocentrum cordatum (assembly GCA_963575745.1). Taxonomy (NCBI): domain Eukaryota; class Dinophyceae; order Prorocentrales; family Prorocentraceae; genus Prorocentrum; species Prorocentrum cordatum. The sequence goes on from CAUYUJ010004486.1 coordinate 11,551, forward strand.
GGCCCCGCCACACCTTTCGGCACACCCCTCGCACACTTCGTGGCCGCGCAAATAGCTTCACCGAAGGTCCAAATGGTGCTGTCCGCATGCGCCCCCGCCACACATGTCGGGACATCCCTCTGACGCTTCGTGGCTTCATAGGAAGCTCCACCCAAGGCCCCACGTGGGTCCGCACTCGTCCCCGCCACCCATTTCGGCACACCCCTCGCAGAGTTCTCGGACCCATAGAGCGCTGCACCCAAGTCCCCAAATGGTGCCGTCCGCATGCGGCCCCGCCACACATCGCGGCACACCCCTTGCACGTTTCGTGACTCCATGAGCTCCACCCAGTGCCCAAACGTTGCCTTCGGCATGCGCCCCCGCCACAGATGTCGGCACATTCTTCACACGTTTCGTGGCCCAATAGGGGACCCCACCCGAGGTTCCACTGTGTGCCGTCCGCATGCGGCCCCGCAACACATTTCGGCACACCCCTCACACACTTCGTGGCCGCGCAAGTAGCTTCACCGGAGGCCCAACTGGTGCCGTCCGCATGCGCCCCCGCCACACATGTCGGGACATCCTTCTGACGTTTCGTGGCTTCATAGGGAGCTCCACCCGAGGCCCCACGTGGTGCCGTCCGCACTCGTCCCCGCCACACATTTCGGCACACCCCTCGCAGAGTTCTTGGATCCATAGGGCGCTGCACCCAAGTCCCCAACGGTGCCGTCTGCATGCGGCCCCGCCACACATTTCGGCACACCCCTCGCACGTTTCGTGACCCCATGAGCTCTAACCAATGCCCAAACGTTGCCTTCCGCATGCGTCCCCGCCACACATGTCGGCACATCCTTCACACGCTTCGTGGCCCCATAGGGGGCCCCACCCGAGGTCCACGCTGTGCCGTCCGCATGCGGCCCCGCCACACATTTCGGCACACCCCTCGCAGAGTTCTTGGACCCATAGGGCGCTGGACCCAAGTCCCCAATGGTGCCGTCCGCATGCGGCCCCGCCACATATTTCGGCACACCCTTCGCACGTTTCGTGACCCCATGAGCTCCACCCAATGCCCGAGTGTTGCCTTCCGCATGCGTTCCCGCCACACATGTCGGCACTTCCTTCACACGCTTCGTGGCCCCATAGGGGGCCCCACCCGAGGTTCCACGTTGTGCCGTCCGCATGCGGCCCCGCCACACCTTTCGGCACACCCCTCGCACACTTCGTGGCCGCGCAAGTAGCTTCACCGAAGGCCCAAATGGTGCCGTCCGCATGCGCCCCCGCCACACATGTCGGGGTCGGGACATCCCTCTGACGCTTCGTGGCTTCATAGGGCGCTCCACCCAAGGCCCCACGTGGTGCCATCCGCATTCGTCCCCGCCACACATTTCGGCACACCTCTCGCAGAGTTCTCGGACCCATAGGGCCCTGCACCCAAGTCCCCAATGGTGCCGTCCACATGCGGCCCCGCCACACATTTCGACTCCCCCCTCGCACGCCTCGTGGCCGCACACGGAGCTTCACCGAAGGCTCCACGTGGTGCCGTCCGCATGCGGTCCCGCCACACATGTCGGGATATCCCTCATACGCTGCGTGGCTTCATAGGAAGCCCCACCCAAGGTTCCACGTGGTGCCGTCTGCATTAGTCCCCGCCACCAATTGCGGCACACACCCGCAGAGTTCTTGGACACATAGGGAGCTCCACCGACGGCCCCAATGGCGCCGTCCGCATGCGGTCCCGCCACACTTTTCGGCATGGAGCTTCACCGAAGGCCCACTGGCGCCATCCGCATGCGTCCCCGCCACACCTTTCGGCACACCCCTCGCACGCTTCGTGGCCGCACAAGTAGCTTCACCGAAGGCCCACATGGTTCCGTCCGCATGCGGTCCCGCCACACATGTCGGGACATCCCTCAGACGCTTCGCGGCTTCATAGGAAGCTCCACCCAAGGCCCCACGTGGTGCCGTTCGTATGCGTCCCCGCAACCCATGTCGGCACACCCCTTCACACGCTTCGTGGCCCATAGGGAGCTCCACCCAACGCCCAAATGTTGCCGTCCGCTTTCGTCCCCGCCACACATTTCGGCACACCCCTCGCACGTTTCGTGGCCCTTACAAGAAGCTTCGCCGAAGGCTTACGCTGCACCCTCCACATGTGTCCTTGCCACCCACTGCGGCACACGCGTTAAACGTTTAGTGCCCCCGTCGGGAGCTCGACCGAAAGCTCCAGTGGCGACGTGAACATGGGTCCTCCACCCATGTCGGCATACCCCTTACACGGCTCATGGCCCCACAGGGAGTTCCACCCAATATCCCAGCGCCACCGTTCACATGTGTTCCCCCCGCCCATCCCCTCACATGCTTCCCACGCTTCGTGGCCCCACAGGCATCTCCACCCAAGGCCCCATGAGGAGATCCACTGATGGCGATACTTACAGCGACGGTACTCACAACTGCATAGGGTTGGGTCCATCCCTCGGATACGTTCATTGTCCCTTTGACTCGCCATCCGAATGTTCCTCGATCAGTACAGCGTAGCCTGCCCGGAGAGTGCGGTGCATACGTACTTCGCTAGAGTCTGCGAAGTCGTCCATGGTCTGCGGCTACACTGCTTGCCAAGGGCAACCCGTGTGATGGGAGTTCGCAGGAGGAGGAGGAGGAGAAGAGGAGGAGGAGGCGGGTAAAGAGAGGGGGATGAGGAGGAGGAAGAGGAGGAGTAGGAGGAGGAGGAGGAGGAGGAGGAAGAGGAGGAGGAGGAGGAGGAGGAGAAGGACGAGGAGGAGGAGGATGACCAGTGTAAACCCAAGAGTCATCAACGATGCTGGAATTAATCCTGCCTCCAAGCTCCCTCTTCATAGGCCCCTACAACGGTTCATTGCCATTGAGGAAACTGCTTCGTTGGAAGACAACCGTTTGAAGATCCCGAGTCATGCCAAAAAGGTTCTCTGAATTTCAATGGCACGTATCAACCCGACTACTGCGGTTCGACGATCTGGAATCGTGCCATACACCGCGAATCAACATAATTGTTGCACCCGCGTAATCCTGAGTCCTTCCACAACACTATTTCTGGTACGTTGGTCATGGGAATCCGTGGGATCCTCAGCAATATTTGAAAACGAGTGTGCGCGGCGCTAAGACGAGAGCCACATTTCGAAAACGACCCGCCCTCAATCCGTGAAACTTCTACAAATTTTGAAAACGAATGTGCGCGGCGCTCAGGCGAGAGGCACATTTTGAAAACGACCCGCCCTCAATCCGTGAAACGCTTGCAAGTTTTGAAAACGAATGTGCGCGGCGCTCAGGCGAGAGCCACATTTTGACAACCACCCGCCCTCAATCGGTGAAGTCTTTGTAAATGTTTACGAATGTGCGCGGCGCTCAGGCGAGAGGCACATTTTGAAAATGACCCGCCATCAATCCGTGAAGTTCTTGCAAATTTTGAGAACGAATGTGCGCGGCGCTCAGGCGAGAGGCACATTTCGAAAACGACCCGCCCTCAATCCGTGAAGCTCTTGCAAATTTTGAAAAAGAATTTGCGCGGCGCTCAGGCGAGAGCCACATTTTGAAAACCACCCGCTCCCATCTGTGAAATTGTTGTCACATTTTAAGCTTCAAGGTCATGAATGGTGAGGAAGTCTCAGGCGACACGCCCGGCACGCCCCGAAAATTGGCCTCGGGGTGCGACAGGGAGAAGTTATGTGTGAGGAGAAGGAATGGAGGAGGAGGAGGAGGTGGAGGAGGTGGAGGAGGAGGAGGAGGAGGGGGAGGATGAGGAGGAGGAGGAGGAGGAGGAAAGGAGGAGGGAAGAGGAGGAGGAGGAGGAGGAGGGGGAGGAGGAGGAGAAGGAGGAGGAGGATGAGTAGGAGGAGGGTGAGGAGGACGAGGAGGAGGAGGAGGAGAGAGGAGGAGGAGGAGGAGGAGGAGGAGGAGGAGAAGGAGGAGGAGGAGGAGGAGGAGGAGGAGGAGGAGCAGGAGGAGGATGAGGAAGAGGAGGAGGAGGAGCAGGAGGAGGAGGTGGAGGATGAGGAGGAAGGAGGGAGGAGGAGGAGGAGGAGGAGGAGGAGGAGGAGGAGGAGGAGGAGGAGGAGGAGGAGGAGGAGGAGGAGAAGGGGATTCTCGGGAGAGGGATGGGGGAATTGGTATGACGGCGAGGATGATGTCTTCCGTGTCTCTGCCGTCCGTTTGTTCTCGATCGCTGTGGATGGGCGGTTGACGGTGGGGCAGGGGGCAGAAGGAAGGAGGTCCATTGCCCTGGAAAAGGTCGGCGATCCTGCCGAGAGGCCCATGAACATGAAGCAGTTCAAGGACCGCGGGCCTGGAATGTAGAAGAGAGTCGGGAGTAGAGCGGAATAATAATAAGAAAGGATGACGCATGGTGAAAGGCCGAAGGACATTGATAATGAGGGAGCAGGATGAATACTTGCCTGCCTCCCATCCTCTCCTCCATAATCACGCCTCCCTGCTTATCTCCGGTCCTCCCTTCCCGCCTCCCTCCCTTCCGTCTGCCCCTCTCTCCTTTTCCTCCTTCTCCTCCTCCTCCTCCACCGTAGCCGTTTCGGCTCAAGTTCCCAATGTTGGCTGGCACAACGCCAGCAGGTTTTCCATGTATACTGCTAGTCCGAGGCCAGCTCAGGAGCTTCCTTCGGGCCCTCTTACATATTCACGCGGAATATTCTCGAGGTGCCGCGGCCTCACTGCGTACTCGCCCAGTTGCTGAAGTGCAGGCCGAGGTGCAGATTCCATGCCCGAACACGACAGAGATCGCTCTCCTCGAGGTGGCAGAGATCCATGGCAAGAAGCGGCTACTGGCAAGAAACTCGACTCCATCAAGCTCGAATTGGAACAGCTCCTCTCAGCGCAGGTCGCCGTCGCCTCGGCCAAGTTCCAGGCCACTGCCGAGCGAGTCACGGCCGACGCTCAAACCGCATTTCCTGCACAAGGTCAAGGCGTCGCAGGTGCAGCCTCCGCTAGACAGGACGCCTGTGAAAATGAAATTGTTGAGCTCAAACGCAGTGTGGCCAACGCTGAAGTTGCTTGCCAAACATCCAACAAGTCTGTCGAGGAGATTCAGGCCACGCTCGCCATCGCTGAAGCCAAGGTTCCCAACCTGACCATCGCCAACATCGGAGATGGGAATCGACCTGGACACATCGGTCCCTGGCGGTGCGGATCTACAGTTGACACCACCAAGGACAAGCCACAGCAGGCTCTCACGCCTGGGTTCGCAGCTGCAGGAGTGGACATGGCCAACGTGCGCTTCAACAACGCTGCCAATGGCAAGCGAGTCTCCAACACGCGCATGGGAGATGTCAATATCGTTCGATATCGCGCCCAAGCCCTTCACAACCATCTTCGGATCGGACGCGACCGGCGAAAGTTTGTCACCTCCAGCGGGAACATCGAACATGACCTCTTCGTCAGCGCAGGCAAGGGCCCCAAACTGGTACGACGAGTAGTGCAACCCAAGCGACTCGCCAAGCTCACCGCCGCCGCCTTCCTCGCGCTCGACAGTCGCACGCACAGGACTGACGCGTTCCTTTGAGTCGACAACGAGCCTATCGTCAGCATTTATGCGTGCAGCTCTCCTTCGGAGCCGACTCGAGTCCAATGGTCTGATGCAGCCGTTCGACGCGGAGTTACCGAGCAGCATTGCAACGGCCTGGGTGTTGCCCCCGGCAATGCCCTGGAAGCCGTGTCGTGGCTTTAACACGCGCTGGACACCATGGTTGCATGCAGCTTCGAAGGCGGACTCCTCCATTGTCAGCTGGAACGCGCGGGCGCTCTGGCACTCCGACCCCCGTAGAAGGGGCATCAAGCGGAAGATGTTGGGGCCGCGCTCCAAGAATCCCCCCATCATCGCGCTCCAGGAGACACGTGGCACAAGGATTTCCCTGCGCCAAATGGCCAACTCCACGGGGGCCAAGTACCAAGCGCACCACAACCCCATTCCTGACAACCTCGCCGCTGGTGGCGTTGCCTTTCTCGTGCCCAAGCACTCCCCTAGGCCTGGCGATCTCGACCAGTCTGCCAAGCCCGACATTCAGTTATCCGCAATCGTTCCTGGCCGTGCCGCTCTTCTTCGCATCGCCGATGTCACGAAGCAGTGCGCTCGCATCTATTTGAACGTTCACAGTCACGACCTTTCTCGCGTTGACCGTGCTGCCATCAGAACGCCTGCCACTCCGCGAACAACGGGGCCCTGGCCGACCCCGGCCACATCCTGTTCTTCATGCTTGGGGACTTCAATCTCTCGGAGCACCCCGCGCGCAGCCTCGCTCGGCCCATTGGCATTCATGCGAGCGAGCCAATGCCAGCCTACTTTTTTGAAACAGTTATTCCCCCAGCTTGCCGAGATTACCGCCGCGTCGACCACTCGCCGCTGCGCAGCGAACTCCACGGAGTCATGCATCGATTGTTTCTTCGCCTCCTTCGCCGCCCACGACGTCCCGCTGGTCGAGACCACCATGGCGATTGACGGCTCACCACGGGAACGCCATGGCAGCCCAGCCAGCGACCACAAGGTCATCCATGTGCGAGTCCGACCTCGCGCGAAGCGCCCACATGCTGAACGAGGCATCCCTGCTTACCTCTTCCAGTCCAAGTTCTACGCGATTGCCATCGACAACCTGACCCAGAACACCGATTTCGACGACCTCGCCCCGATCGGCAAGTGGAAAGCGCTCAAGGAGAACATGACTACGGCTGCTTCTCAAGCTTGCGACGCACTCGCGCTCCTCCATCCGACCTGCTCAAAGCCGACCACAACACCATCTCCAGGGAGGTCAGCTCCATGACCATGCGCAGTATTGCCCGAGTGGCGTGGTACCAAGATGCCAACCTCGCCCGCATTCTCATCGGCAAATCGACACTCGGCGCGAAGTACCTCCAGATGAACGTGGCCGCAACATCCCCGCACTGCTACTCTATCATCGCGTTGGAGGATCCTGCTGTCTTCGCGGCTGACGTCGCCACCGTCGACGCCGCGGCCTCCGACGAGCGCCGAGCTCAGGCTGCCGCCGCTGCACGTCATGCTTTTCAAGAACAACAGCTGCAACGAGGCAACAGGTGGCGGGATCGAGCCGACACTGAGCGTAGGAAATGAGGAGTTGTGTAAACCCTTTTCCAGGCGCCTGGTGCTTGCTGGTATCCGACTGTCCCGCGGCATTTCCTACTCGCTGCTCAAGGACCCAATGGGCATGCACTCCGCCGTTCAAGCCCACTGGATGCCGATCTTCGCCGACAAGCCCTTTGACACCAACGCCGTGCATTCCCACCTCGACACGGTCTTCCCCTACAAGCCGATCTTCGACGCCGCGATCCCTGACGAGCGCGACCTCTTCCAGGCGGCGAAGAACGCGTCGGGCGCCGCACCTGGACCTGATGGCCTTCCTTACCGCGCTTGGCTCGTCACTCCCAACAGTTTCTCCATCCTCGCCGAGCTCGCCACTCACCTCAGCAACGGCCTCGCCATTCCGCGCGCGCTGATACGCGCCATGATGGCCTTTTCTACCGAAAGGAGATGTACCCGCTGGGCAATCCGAATGCACTCGTGAACCGCTGGGCAATCCGAATGCACTCGTGAACCGGGACAGCTGCGCCCCTTCGCCATGAAGAACACCGGCGTGGAGATCATCGCCTCCGCCACGAACAGAATCTCTCAAGCCGCCGATGAAAAAGATCTCGCCTATCCAACGTGGGCGTGTTCCTGGACGCCAGTTTCTGGGCGACATTGTCGAAGTCGACGCGTGCGGCCGCAACAGCAGCACCTAGCCTGATGCTCGAGCTCTTCAGCCGTGCTTCCTGAGCATGGATATCGCTGCCACCTTCCCGAGCCTCTCGCACGCCTGGATGTGGAATGTCTTGCAGCGCTGGGGTGCACGCGGCCGCATCCTTACCCTGGTGCAGGCGTTCTACCACGCGCCGATCGCGCTGCTCGAAATGGGGGGCGCGCGCCGACCGCTCTTTCTCGCATCCAGCGGGTTCGCGCAAGGCTGCCCCTTCAGTGGCGCCATCTGGGCCCTGATCTTCGGCCCCGCGCTGATCGGCATCAATGACTCCTTCAAGCGCAGCCAAGTGGGCATTGCCACGGCGTGTGCTGATGATCTCGGCTGCTCGCCGGTCTTCGCGACGTCGAAGGATTGAGCCCTCACTTGTCTGCGATTGCACAACGTGCTGGCTTGCATCTTCAACCGCGCAAATGCGTCCTGGTACCCGTCTGGACCATTGCCTCCTCCGACGTGATCGACAGCCTAAAGGACACTCTGGCTCACATCCATGCCGGCTGGGCCCTCTTCATGTTCGAGTCCTCTGCCAAGTACCTCGGCGCGTACATGGGCCCAGGTGTGACGAGCGTGCTCAATGGGCGGGCCCTGCCGCCAAGTGGCTTTACCTTGCCCAGATCCTCGGCGAGTCTCACGCCCCGATCCAACATAACATCAAATCGTGCAACTCCTCTGCGCTGACGACGCTATCCTGCGTTGGCCAACTCTTCCCTGCTCCAGAATCGATATTCAGCCGCGAGATCCACGTCCTCCACAAGATAATCCGATCGCCGCTCTCGGCCTTCACCAAACTGGACATCCTGGGTCTGGAGAACTGGGCTGGTGCTGACATCCCCGCGGTCGCCGAGGTGCTGATGAATGTGGCGCTGTGGAGGTCTGCTACCTCCACCATCAAGGTTTGGCCCCCGCTGATCGACATGCTCAGCGAGTCCGCCACGGTGAACCTCCCCATGGTCGCGACGGTGAAGGGTCACTGGTCTGCCGGATGCTGGGCCTCGCCCATCTCGATCGCCCAGCACCTCCAAGCTGCGAAGAACGGCACCGCCTTCCCAACGGGCAAGAGCTCCATCTTCATGGCTCTGCAAACGATGAAGAACGCAGCCCGCGCGCATCAACCACTTCGGCTTGCTCGCCGCCGTGCTGCTGCCGCGGCGGTTTCGCCGCCGCGACGTGCCGCCCTTGTTTCTGCGCCGGGTGTGCCTCGACGCAATTCACTTCGATCGAAGTGCCTTGCCGCCCTCCAGACTCACTTGTACGAGGGCAACTTCGACGTCACCATCGCGAAGCGCCTGAAGGCCTGGTTCCCGTACGTCCCCATGGCCACCGCCGGGCAGGATCCCACAATAGGTGGTGGACATCAACTGCTCAGCCCTGCGACTCGCGCAATGCTGAATTATACGCTCTCGTTTCCTCATCATTCGACATCACCACCTACTACCTTCCCACCTGCCCCCACACCAGATGAGAGCCAAGACGATCACGCTGCCGCCGCTCGCGAACTTCATGTTCTTTCTGAAGTGCTTGCTCCTTGGGCCTCGGACTGGCTCCCCGACCTGTACATCGTCAACAGGGGCCACTCGCTGCGCCGAGACATCGACTGGGTGGACTGGTGCGAACAATCTGTGCTCCGACATCTTCGCCGATGGAGTATGCGCATCCTTTGCACCGCCTCCTCGGAAGAAGACCTCCGTCGCCGCGCTCGCAACATATGCCGACAGGCCTGGCGCGACTCGGACGCCAACCGCTACGGCAGGGCGAGGTACATGACGAGGACTCCATGCACGTATGACATGCAGGCAGCGTTCAACCTTGCAGGTGAAGAACATCGTCTCCGTCGCCAATGGATACACATGGCCGATGTTGTCTCCGACCCGTCCGACACCACCTGCATTGAGGAGATCAACGAGCACCTGCGTCCAGACGCCATCTCGTTTAACGACCTGACCGCCTTGTACCAGCTTCCGAACAGCGTCCGGATCCATTGGCGGCGCACCCGAGCAGAGATCGCCCGCATGCCCCCATTGCGCCTCTGGCCCACGATGAAGACCCTGGCTGGCGCCCGGTCAACTTCGTGCTGCCTCCACGTCCAACCTGATCGGTGCCCTTGCACTTACGGGTGCAACGCGAACCACGCAACGGACAGCATCTCGCACTACCTCACTTGCCCAAGACAGTGGCACGCGGTGGCATACCCCAGGGGCCGCCCCTCGAACTGCATCTTGGCCCGCCTCGGGATGCACGACAGCTGCCACACCGTTGACCCGAGCGACGAAAACCATGTCTCCCGCGCGATGGTCCGCTTGGCCGTCGCGTGCCGCATGTGCCACACCTACAAGGACTTCCAGGCCTCCTACGACAACGTGAACGCGTTTGAGGCCGCGTCTTACAAGCATCTGAGTGAAGCGCGTGCCGCCGCGCGCCAGGCCCTCCGACTCGGCGCATCGCCGCACGGAGGCCGTAGCATGGGCCCGCCGTCAGCTGCTGATCAGGCTTTCTCTCCTCCCGACCGTCCGCCGTCCCACTCGTCCTCACGTGTTCCTCTCTTCTTGCCGCCCGACCGTGCCTCGTCTCCGCCTCGAAACGTAAACTACGCTGCGAACGCGCCGCCTGTGCCGCTCCGCGTGCCACCTCGCGCTGCCAGCGCAGGTGAAGGCCGCTAGACGTCTGACTTGCCCCCTCCAGGGTTCGTTCGCTCCTTCTCTTCCTCCTCCTCCTCCTCCTCCTTTTCCTCCTCCTCCTCTGCCCCTCACTCCTCTCGTCCCCTTCTCCTTCCTTCCACCTCTACACTCCACTCCCTGCCTTCCCTTCCCCCTACCACTCCCCTCCTCCTCCTCCTCCTCCTCCTCCTCGTTCTCCTCCTTCTCCTCCTCCTCCTCCTCCTCCTCCTCCTCTTCCCTCCCCCGCCTCTGCCCATCCTCGTGCTGCCCTTCGATGCGCGCCCATCTTGGGGCCATCTCCTGACACGGCCGCTGGTGCTGCTAGAGCTGCTGCTGACCGCGCCGATGCTGCTGGTACGGCTGCCGCTGCCACCACTGCTCCTACTCCTGCATGCTGCTTCTGGTGCTGCTGCACCTGCCGCGACAGGCCGCTGCCGATGCTCGCTGCTGGTGCTCGCCGCCGGTGATCCTCCTGCTGCCACTGCTGCGTCTGCTGGCCCCTGCTGCTGCAGCCTGCCGCTGCCGCAACCTGCCGCTGCTGCCGAGGCGGCGGTCCTGCTCCAGCGGGGGTGCAGTCGAGGCGCTGCAGTGAGGACCACTGTGGGCTCAGGAGGGGCGCTGCTTCTCGGGCCGCACTTCGGATCTGGGTCGGGGAGCCCCGTCGTGGCCGAGGCGCGCCCGGGCCAGAGACAAACCCCTCCGCTCCTCTGCGCGGCAGCACGATGGCTCTACCGCTTCAGGCCGTGCGCGTGGCTCGCGCTGAGGTGGGAGCGTCTGGGGCTGCCGCAAGGGTGCGAAGCGAGTCGCGCTTCGCGCTTCGCCCTTCGCGGTCTGGGCGATTTCAGAGCGAGGCGCGAGTCTCTCATCCTGTTCCCAGGGGTGGGGTGGGTGCGAAACCGCGAAGATGATCGCGCTTCGCGGAGCGCGAAGCGCGAATGTAGTTGCCCTAGGAGCATCGTTCCCAGCTGGGAGAGTGGCCGATGCCAAGGCGAGAGAACTTGCAGCTGGCACGAGGGTTAAGACCAGCCCCACTTCGACGGGGCTGCCCTCCATGCTTTCTTCGTGCCTGGGCCCCCGCAGCCTTGGACGGCTCTCCGCTCCTGGTAGCCCAGTGGGGCATTTGGCCCCCGGCAAAGAGACTTCTGTTCTTGACCCACATTCTCGCGGCCGCGCCTGCTGCTGATGCACATGCTCTGCTCTCGCGAGGGCGCTCCGGCGCGCGCCCCGTGCTCTCGAGGGAGCCCCCGCCACCCATCGCGAGATGTGCGCGCCAGGGTGCTCTCCTCCTCCTCCTCCTCGTCCTTTCCCTCCTCCTCCTCCTCCTCCTCCTCCTCCTCCTCCTCCTCCTCCTCCTCACTCCTCCTGGCTTCTCTCCCTCCTCCCCCTCCGCCTCCTCCTCCTCCTCCTCCTCCTCCTCCTCCTCCTCCTCCTCCTCCTCCTCCTCTATTATTTGTCCTTCTACATAATTTCTCCTTGTCGCACCCCGAGGCCAGTTTTTAGGGCGGGCCAGGCGTTTCGCCTGAGACTTCCTCACCATTTATGACTCTGCAGCTCAAAAGTTGGCAACAGCTTCACAGATGGAGGGCGGGTGGTTTTCAACATGTGGCTCTCGCCTTAGCGCTGCGCACATTCGTTTTACAACATTGCAAGAGCTTCACAGATTGAGGATCACCCGTTTTCAAAATGTGGTTCTCGCCATAGCCCCGCGCACATTCGTTTAAACAATTTTCGAGAGCTTCACGGATTGAGGATCACCCGTTTTCAAAATGTGGTTCTCGCCTAAGCGCCGGCCACATTCGTTCTAAACAATTGCAAGAGTTTCCAAGATTGAGTGCGGTTCCTTTTCAAAATGTGGCTCTCGCCTTAGCGCCTCACACATTCGCCCGTAATTTCGGCAAGATTTCCATCGGTTCCCACAATCAACGTACCAGAAATGGTGTTTAGGAAGGGTTCCAGATTTTGCGGGTGCAACAGTTACGTTGATTCGCATCGTTGAAATCCAAAGAATGGCGTTCTGGTACGATCCAGTATCGTCAAGACGCAGCAATCAGGTTGACTCGTGGCGTTGGAATCCCGAGAGCAATGTTTTGGCATGCTTCCGGGTCTTCAAACGGTTGCCTTCCAACGAGGCGGGTCCCTCAATGGAAATGAACCGTCGTAGGGGCCTATGCAGAGGGAGCTTGGAGGGAGGGTGTATTCCAACATCGTTGATAGCTCTTGGGTTTACACTGGTCCTCCTCCTCCTCCTCTACCTCCTCCTCCTCCTCCTCCTCGCTCTCGGCGCACTCGCTCTCCTCGCAGACGGTGCCGGGCGGGAGCGGGGGCCGCGCGCGCGGGTCGCACCAAGGCGCACCCTCGAGAGCGGAGCGGTGAGGATGCGGTCGGGAACGTTTGCTCCGCGTGTCGCGGCGCCAGGTCTGGCCCGCCGTGCTTCGGCGCGGCACGCTGTTGTTGCAGGCGTCCAGGCTGACACCAACAAACACCAATATCGGCGGCGTGCCTCCACCGAGGGAAGAAGACCCCGATCTCGATGATGGTGGCAACATTCTGGCTTCCAAGGTGACCGAAATATGACCACCAACATCGAAAACTAGGATCATCTTCTCCCTGTGGAGGCAACCCCTGTGTTGGTGTTGGTGCCAATTTCCAGGCCTCCCATATTTGAAGAAGAAAGTCCACATAAACATAAACTTCTGGCGCTCCACGCGGATTTCTTGGATCCGCGCCTGGGCCCCCCGGCGGCGCCTCCGGCGCCCCCCGCGCCAGGGAGGGGGGTCCAGCGCGAATCCCAGAAGTCCGCGCGGAGCGCCAAAAGTTTATGTTTATGTGTTTGTTTCTTCTTCTAGCCATGCCTGCGCCGGTCTCCAAGCATCAATGTTCCGAGTTCTTCCCTGCCTCCTGTCCAGCGGAGTGGAGCGACACGCCATTGGCTTGTAAGGCGTAGCTCATCGAGTGTGTCGCAGGGGCCACCGCTGTGACATGCTAAGCAAAAACCATCGAACGTATTCTAGGTGCGGGGGAGCTGGTCGTGAAGGATCCCCAAACAAACAGTATAGTTTCCAAAAGACAAGCCCGATTAGGAGCAGGACATGTTCCGTACAGTCTTGACCGAAGGTTGATTCGGGTGGGAGGAAGTCGATCAGCATGCACGCACAACGGCCACCGTCCTGTTTCTTGTAGTTTCTTGCTGTCCCTTTTCGCTTTCGCAAGTAAGTTCGTTGATTTTCTTGTCGGGAATTTCTGCAAGATGATACTTTCTGTAAGGCTTGTTCGGCCTCGCATTTGCCTACAGAGGGTGGGGGCCGGACAGGGATGAGGTCTCCCAAAGAGGAGGCTGTAAACCTCAACGAGCCAGGTGATTTCTTCGGCATGAAGTTTCCTCACACTCCGGAGCAGCTGCGAACGGAGTACGGCCCTGCCTGGCTGACTGCAGCAATGCACAAGGCAGGCACGCTGCCAGAGGACAACAGGGTGGTCCGCTTCGTCCAGTTCGATCTCAGGGGCAACGACTCCGAGAAGGGCGTGAAGGACACGGTCGAGGAGAGCAACTGGGGAGGAGCGGCGATCAAGGTCCTGCTGAGCGTCGAGTACGAGAAGGAACCTGGCGCTCGGGGATCTCCAAGAGATATGTTTGTCAAGATCCCGCATCCCTTCAACGGTGTCAACGAGCGCTTCAAGCTGTCCGTCAGCTCTTACGGCATGGACCTGCGCGAGGCCTTGTTCTACAACCATTTTGGCGGGAGGCTGCCGGTGCCGACGCCCCGGAACGTGTTCTGCGACTTCTGCCACAAGACGACCAACTTCATTATAATAATCGAGCGCGTCTCCTATGGCCAGTCGTGGGACAGCGTCGAGCCTGGCCAGGCGTATCCCGCTCCAGGGAAATACAGGGACTGGGCCTACCCGAAGATGGGCGCGGACCTTTATTCCAGATGTCTACGCCTCTCCGCTGGCCCCTGGAAGAGAAGATATGCGGACTCCCGAGGTCACATGTGCAGTATGCCGCTTCCCGTCGCGCTTCCTGCATTCAGCTGTTGCCGATTCGTTCTCCGCTTCCTCCGCGTCTGTTGCCGGGCTTCTTGGGGAGGCCTAGAGTCGACGTCTTGGAGCCTTTTCAAAGCGATCCGGACCCTGCTGTGGACCTTTTGGGCAGTCTTGGGCCTGTCGCGCCGTGTTGGTCTTTCGGAAACCTGAGAAGGCGAGAACGCGAACATCGTGCAAAACATTAGGTAACCTAATTTTGTCTGGTTCCTGCGGCCCTCTTGGGGATCCTCTCGGGTCCGTCTTGGGGCGTCTTGGGGGCGTCTTGGCCCGTCTTGAGGCCATCTTGGGCGTTCTTGAGGCCTCTGGCGTTTTGGAGCCCTTCTGGAACCGTCTTAGAATATGTCTTGGGCGTCTGGGCGGCGACGTGAGGCATCTGGAGGCTTCGAGAGCCTTTGATGTGCGTTGACGAGCTCGTACCCCCACCAGCCCCCTTTCGTCTGGGATTGGACTTCTGGGGAGGGGGAAAGGGACAGGGGGGACAGCCAATTGTCACACACGCCTTTTCATCCTTGGCTAGGGGGGTCGGCAGATTATGCTCACGCACGAGCGCTTGCACAGTTTTTTGGCTGGCAGCATCGAACTAACCAGAAGACTGATCAGGTGCAGCGGCTTTTTATCGATGAAATGACATGGGGCGTGAAACAATATTCTTTTGATATCGTGCGCCATATGAGGCCACAGGAAAGAGATGAATGGTTCCTGAGCGCCACTCAAGATCCAGAGTGGATACCTGTCATAAAGGAATGCGGGTTTCCCCCAGATGTTGCCTCAGGCTTTCTGGCAATGGCCGAGGAGTTCATTAGAGGGCCTGGTGCCCATACTTTCCCAAAGGAATTTATGACCACAGCCTACCTGGATAGATTTTTCTCGGAGGCACGTGAAATGGGTCAGTATGTAGCTGAGATGAGCTTCTGGGACCAGATGCACCCTGAGCTTTGGATGCTTTGTCACCCCAACGCCCAACTAGACAACGCATTCTACTGGAAGAATGCGGCAGGCGACATAAGATGTGGACTCATTGACTTTGGCATGACCCAGTACAATTCCATGACTAGCTGCATTGGCAACGGCTGGATGGGTGCAGAGTACGACATGTTAGATGAGCACGAGGAGGGCTTAGTGAAATGCTTCATAGACTGCTACCACACGGAAACAGGTGTACGATTCGACTACGATGATTTCTACATGCATGTAAAATTGACGCAGGCGATCGTATTTTATGGATGCTGTGTAAACGTGCGGTGGTTGTATTCTCGAGGCTGATGCCGATGTTCTTTTCTTCTGGCATCAAGTCGATGGGGTTGGTGATGTGTGTGGTGCGAGGCGCGCGTGTGGGCCTATGTGCGTGTGCGTTTGGTGAGCTCGCCTCTTCCACCCGAGGTCCGACGCAGTCCTTGCAACAGGCTGGCCAGGCTCGTCGCTGTCGGTGGCCACATCCTTGTTCCTTATTATTATATACCCCCACCTACCTCGTATTCCGGCCGATAGC